>PVJS01009330.1:0-50638 GCA_004027185.1 Glis glis
CCTCCTCTTCCTCCCCCACCTCTTCCTCCCCCACCTCCTCCTCTTCCTCCTCCTCCTCCTCTTCCTCCCCTGACTCCTCCTCTTCATCCTCCTCCCCCTCTTCCTCTTCCTCCTCCTCTTTCTCTTCCTCTCCTCCTCTCCCTCCTCCTTTTCCTTCTTTGCTCTCTTGGTTCAACAGGAGCAGCACCAAAGTAAGTAAATAACAAGTTATTATATATACAATGTCCCATAATATTATAGAAAGAAGACGGGCGTGGTAGCACACGCTTGTCATCCCAGTACTTGGGAGGCTGAGACAGGAGGATTGCAGGTTCACAGCCAGCCTCAGCTACTTAGTGAGGTCCTCTGCAACTTAGTGAGACCCTGTTTCAAAATAAAGAATAAAATAGGGCTGGGGGTGTAACTCAGAGGTACAATTCCCCTGGGTTCCATCCCTAATACCACAACATATATAAATAAAATTATATATAAATTATGTATATGATATATATTAAAATATATATTATAATATATATATATATATTTTATAATATTTTATAATATATATTATAATATATTTATATGTATTATAATATATTTTATAATATATATATATATTTCTATAATATATATATTATAGAAAGAAAATGACCAGTTTGCAAGGAGAAGGAGAGATGGATCTGAGTCTCGTCTTGGCATCACACCTCACACTCAACTTGGACTTTCCGTGCCCCCACTTCTCTCATCTGTAAAATGGGCACAGTCAAATGGAGCACATGGAGGCACACAGATGAGAGTGGTTATCACAGGTCTGGCACATGTTCAGTGCTGAAAAACCACAGGCTGGATGTATTTGTGCAATGAGAGCCCACTTCCTGTGGACAGGTAACTTGACCTCTCTCAATGAGATTCGAGAGAGAGCGTAGAAATGGAGACCCCTTGCAAACTGTAAAGTGCTAGAGAAGCAAAACACACAGGGTAGCTCTGTACTGGGATACCTGTCGGTATCAGTGAGCGGCTCCTACCCAAGGATTGCTAAGGCCCCTTGGACAGGTTCCCTCAGCTGACGGACCCCCAACACACACGGGTGGTAACATCTCTGGAGGTGTGTGGCTCTCTGGCTTCTCCACCCAGCACCTCGCAGGACTCCCTCTCTGACCACTGCACAGCCAGCTGCTGGCTGGAGGACTGTCCCTGCACTACCTGGCTTTGACACGGGGACATTAGAAGAGGCCTGGTCTTCAAGAACTCTCTCTGGAAACCGGCACGGTGTTTATAAATCTAGCACAGAATGTACTTTCCTTCCTCAGCTCTGAAATGAAAGGGTATCTCTGTTATTTATTTACAGTATTTATTTTGCACTGACATAATTCAAACCAAATCACACTCCAACCCCAGAAACAATGGCTGGCCTGATGTAGTTTTAAAGAAACTTTCCAAAATAAGTCAATGTTTTTGGCTTGGGTTAAGTTGGAGAAGTTTCCACCCCTAAGGAAGCGTTCTTCTTTGTTTGTTTGCTTTGTGAATGTGAGAAGGTTTTCGGTAAAAGCCGCACACAAGGGATTCCACAGTTTCAAACTGGAGATGCTGCCGGCATCTAAAAATTGAAGGAAATAAGCACATGAAAAGTTATTATTTACTGAGCATTGAATGACTTATTATGCACCAGGTTACATATAATTAAAAAATTTAATCCTGATGTTATTAACTCCATTTTATAGAGAAATGTTATGACTTGTACAAAATCATACCACAATAAAAGGAAAAATCAAACAAAAACATTTCTGTGTCAAGACCCCACATCCTTTTAAGAAAATACAAAAAATCTGTAAGAACTGATAAATGAATTCAATCAAGTTTCAGGATACAAAAATCAGCATACAAAACCATGAGAAGGCATCTGAAAAAGAAATTAAGAAGACAGTACAATCTGCAATAGCATTAAAAAATACACAGGAATAAATTGAACCAAGAAGATGAAAGATCTCTACACCAAAAACTATGAAACACTGATGAGAGATATTGAAGAAAACACAAGTAAGGGGAAAGCTTTTCTGTGTCTGCAGATCAGAGGAATCAATCTTGTCAAAATGTCCATACTACCCAAACCAATATACAAGATTCAGTTCCATCCCTATCAAAATTCCAATGAAATTATTCACAGAAATGGAAAAAAATAATTCTAAAATTAAAATGTAACTACAAAATACCAAATAGCTAAAGCAATCTTGAGAAAGAAGAATAAACCTGAAGACATCACATTTCCTGTTTTCAAATTATATTACAAATCTATCATAACCAAAGCAATATGGTACTGCTATAAACACAGACGCATAGACTTAAATAGACAGAATAGAAAGACCAACACTAAAACCACTCATATAAGGTCAACTAATCTTCAACATACTCACAAATAATACATAACATGGAAAATATGGTCTCTTTAATAAACAGTGTTGGCAAAAGTGGATAGACACATGCAGAAGGATGAAATTGGATCCTAATTTTACATCACACATAAAAAAATCAAGTCAACATGGATTAGACGTAAATGTAAAATCTAAAACTGTAAAAGTCCTAGAAGCAAACAGGGGGAAAGCTCCTTGACATTGGTCTTGGAAACGACTATTTGGAGAATGACCTCAAAGCAAAAGTAATGAAAATAAAAATGAACAAGTGGGGACACATCCAACTAACACACTTGGCATAGAGAAAGAAACAACCAACAAGATGAAAAGCAATCAATGGAACAAGAGAAAATATTTGCAAAACATACAGTTGAGAAGGGGTTAATATCCAAATATACAGGGAATGAGCACAACTCATTAGCTAAATAGGTAAATGGCCTGATTAAAAATAGGCAACGGAAATGAATAAACATTGCTTAAAAGAAAACATGCAAATGACTAGCCAGTGAAAGATGCTAGACATCAGTAGTCATGAGAGAAATGCACATCAAAACCTCAATGAGAGGTCACCACACACCTGTTAGGATTGCTGTTATCAAGAAGTCCACAGATAACTAGGGATGGGAAGGATGTGGAGAAAAGGGAATCCTTATACACTGTTCATGGGAATGCAATTCAGTGCAGCCACTGTGGACAGCAGTAGGGATATCCCTTAAAAGGTTAAAATAGAACTGCCTGCCAGATGTGGTAGCACACGCCTGTAATCCCAGTACTTGGGAGGCTGAGACAGAAGGATCTTAGGTTGAAGGCCATCCTCAGCAACTTAGTGAGGCTCTCAACAACTTAAAAGACCCTGTTGCCAAATAAAAATAAAATAGAGCTGGAGGTGTAGCTCAGAGGTAGAATGTCCCTGAGTTCAATCCCCAGCATCACAAAAAGAAAAAAATAGAATTGCCTTATGATCCAGCAATACCACTTATGTATTTAAAGGAAATGAAATCAGGCTGTTGAAGAGATACCTGCACTCCTGTGTCCATTGCAGCAGTATTCATAGCAACCAAGATATGGAAACCACCTAAGTGTCTGTCGACAAGTCACAATCACATAGGAATATTATTCTTGTAATACACATCATAATTATAGATGAGTATATGAATATTATTTAGCCTTAAAATTAATAAAATCCTGCCATTTTCAACGACATAGATAAACATGGAGGACATTGTACTAATTGAAATAAGCCAGACCCAGGAAGAAAACTACTGCCTGATCTGGCTCATATATGGGATCTAAACAAGTTGAACTCATAGAAACAGAAAGCAGAAGGGTGGTTACCAGGGGCCAAGAGAGAGAAACGGGCGGTGTTGATCAAAGAGTACAAGCTGTCAGTTAGAAAATGAGTAAGTTCTGGAGATCTAGCATATTGCATGGTGACCATAGTGAATAATAATGTTTTGGATACTTGAAATTTGCTAACAGCATAGATCTTAAGTATTCTCACTTCAAAAAAAAGGTAACTGTGTGAGCTTATAAATAGGTTATTTTAATCATTTCACAATGTGTGTATGTGTAGGTATACATTATATATGTATATATATACATATATATATATAATAATCACATTGTACGTTTTGAATATACACAATTTTTGTTTGCCAATTTTACCTTGTGATAGGTTGGGCTTAAGTGTCCCTGAAGGACCCATGTGTTGAAGGCTTGCTCTCCAGCTCAGCATTATTGGGAGGTGGTGGAGCCTTTAGAAGGTGGGACCTAGTGGGAGGTCTTTAGGTAATTGGGGTTGTGCCCTTGAAGGAGATTATGGGACCCTGTTCTCTTCCTCATCCTCTTCCTCACTCCCTGGCCACGAGATGAGCAGTTTTACTCCACTACCCACTTCTGCCATGATGTGCTGCTTCCCCACAACCCCCGGTCAATGGTGGACCATATCCTTTAAAACCATGAACCAAAAGAAACCTTTTCTCCTTATAAGTCGATTATCTCAAGTATTAGTTGTAGTAACAACTGCTTAATACATTCCTCAATATACCTGAAAACAAAACAAAACCATCTCCTTTTCACTCAACTATCATGCTTCCTCTCTTGCCCACAGGTGTTAACATCTTTTCTTTTCTTTTCTTTTAACTTGTGTGTTTCCTAATGAACACCTCCCAGAAGTCCCAGACACATTTTAAAATAATCACATGCCTTTCCAGGAAGACTGTCCTTTTCCCAGTAAATCCTCATCTACAGTCTTGCCTTGTTCAATATCGGTCAGTTCATTTGGCATTTCACTGAGCCCTCAGCCTACCCAAGGCACCTGAGACCGTTCATTTCATAAGAAATTATATAAACAATGATTTCACATCAAGGAATGATTCTAATGATAATCCCTGATCTGCTTCCCAACTACAAGTCCACATGGAGCCATGGGAAATTCTCTGTGAATGGGAACATGAGGACGTGCAGTGGGAGCCGGGATTGAAGCATATCAGGGCTCTGCACTGCTCAGAACTCAGTGGAACCTCAGCCTGGCTTCTACACTAGCTCCTCTGCATTCTACTCCCCTGGTGGCTACATTAATCAGCTTCCTGTCACTATAACAAAACACCCCACACAGGCGACTTATGAAGTAAAAAACACGTATTTGGCTCACAGTTCTGGAGATCTGAGTGCAAGGTCAGGCAGCCCACTGGTTTGGCCTCAGATGAAGGTACAAACAGCAATTCCAGAGCACATGTCAGAGTGTGTCGTTACCTCTTGATTCAGGAAACAGAAAGAGCTGCAAAATCCTTTCTGATGGCATTCCCCCAGGAACCTAAAGACCTCCACGAGGACCTACCTCCTAAAGGATGAAGTCTTTACATACGACTGTGGGGACACTGCTCCTACAGAGACCACATCGGTTACGGAAACATGATTTAATCCAGGTGGTGATGTGTCTCAGTGCTGCTTCCTCAGCCAGAAAGAGAAGTCACGCCTGGCCCTTCCTTATCCCTCACCCCACCTGAAATACAATGCCACTCCTGCCATGCGACTTCCTGGAAGAGGCGTCCAAGTCCCTCCACTCACTCCTCAGCGGGGACATATCGCTCTCACTTCAATGCACCTGCAGTCAACTAACTGGACTCCTGCTTCTGTAGCAACCCAGACTCCCTCGCAGCATGAGCAAGCCCTCCAGGTTCATCTGACCACGTTGCACCTGCAGGAAGCTGCCAGTGCTTCCCAGTGTCTTAGGAGAAGGGGGAGTCCATGAAGAGGGCCCCTAGGCTCTTTCTGCCTGGCCCCACCTCCCTGGCCAACTTCGTCTCTCTATAGCCCTGCCCCACTGTCTAAGTTTTAGCCATAAACTTAGAACTTCCCTCCCTTCCTCCCTCCCTCATTTCCCTTCTTCCTGCCGCCTTCTATCTTTCTGAACCAAATGGGCCTCTCCCTCCTCCTCCAGCTGGCATAGTCCATCCTTCTGTTGATCTAGCCAGCTGTCTTCCAGACTCTGGGCTAAAGGCTATCTTCTCTGGGCGCCTCCCCCACACCCTCTGTAGATGAGAAGTCTGTTCTGTGAGCTCCCCCTGTCTCAGCACTCCCTCATGTCCTACATGTTGCCTGACTCCTTGTGTCCCCCACCGAGCCACAAGCTCCATGAGACAAGGCTGTGTTTTGATTCCAGCGTCTAACAGAGCAGAGAGGGTAGAAGGTGTACTCAGAACAGGTTTCTTGTAGGAATGAATAAATACATAATGGTAATAAAAAGTTATCTAAACTGCAGTCAGAATGGCTCTAGCAATGGAACTAGAACCAGAGCTCTTGTCTTTCGACTCCTCACTTAATGATCTTGTAAATGTGGGTTCAAGAAAGGAGCCTGGTGTCCAGGATTGGGTCTCAGCAGCATCGTATGTGAGCCAAGGGACGGTAAGAAGATAACAAACTCCTCGAGCCTCAGTGTTCTCATCTGTACAGTAGGAACAACGATCCTCACCCTGTCTACCCCTCAAGGATATTAAGAAGAGCTAGTAGCCGGGCATGCTTGTAATCCCAGTACTTGGCAGGCGGAGACCGGAGGATCTGGGTTCTCAGGCAGCCTCAGCTACTTAGTGAGGCCCTCCGCAACTTTGCGAGACCCGGTTTCAAATTAAAGAATAAAAAATAGGGCTGGGGATGTAGCTTGGAGGCTGAATGCCCCTGGGTTCAATCCCCAGTACCGCAAAAAAAAAAAAGAGCTAGTGAGGTAATGTGAGAAAACATTGTAAATTCTAAAGTGTTCAAAAAGTAAATAGTTCCCTCTTGGTTAAAGAAGAGAAGAGGAAAAGAGAGAAGAAAAGAAATTAAGAAATTTAAAGGAAAGACCAGCACCCTGGACTCTAGAGAATCCTGCTAGCACTTACTGAGTGCTTAACCTGTGCCAAGGACTGCACCACCAGGCTCTGCCCTCCATTCCTTCCAGACACCCTGTGCTCTGGAGTTATCTCCCCGGGCCTGCAGCAGTGGGGAGGGAGAGGAAGAGCTCTGTTTTCCCCCAGCACCACTCATTGGTGCCTACTGTGTGACAGACACTACACACAGCAGGAAGCCCACACAGAGACCGCCCCGCGGGCACCCCACTGCGCCGCCATGCTGAACAGCAGTGCCCGTCATCGCGGCGATGGAGCATCCGTGGAGCCCTGTCCCCGGGCTGCCGTACAAATTACCACAAACTAGGTGGCTCAAAACAACCAAGATTGATTCTCCCACACCCTGGAGGCCAGAAAACTGAAGTCGGAGTGTCAGCAGGGTGGATTCCTCCTGGGAACCAGAGGGGAAATCTGTTCCTTGCCTCTTTTAGCTCCTGGCAGTTGGCAACAGCGCTCAGTGTTTCTTGGCTTATAATGGCATCACTTCCGTCTCTGCCTCACATCTTCAAGCTCAATCTCTCTCTCTCTCTCTCTCTCTCTCTCTCTCTCCCTTTCCCTCTCTGTTTTCACTTCTTAAAAGGATGTCCATCATTAGATCAGGGCCCACTTTAATCCAGCATGACTTCATCTCAACTACTGACTCTGCAAAGTCGCTGCTTCCAAATAAGTTCACTGTGATGGAATAAATGGTGTCCTCCCGATCCAAGCGCTGAGTCCTTAGCCCCTGTGTGGCTGCAGTGGAGACAGGGCCTAGGAGGTGAGTAAACAGGGGAATAAGGGGGGGACTAATCTTGTAGGGCTGGGGCTCTTCTAGGAGGAAGACACACCGGATCTCCTCCCCTCTGCCATGTCAGGACAGGGTGGCCATCTACAGCTTGAAGAGGGCGGCCTCAGCAGAACCTAGTCAAGCAGGTACCTGATCTCAGAACTCCAGCCTCCAGAACTGTGACCAGTGCATCCCTGAATTTAATACACGCAGACTGCGGTATGTTTCCATGGCAGCCAGACCAAGCTCACAGTCACATTTAGGATTCCCAGTGTGCATGAAATTGGGGTAACAGTATTCAACCCCAGGAGAGTCAGTGAACCCCTCTAGGTCTTTTTCTTCGGGGACTCAATTCAGGAAAGCAGAGAAGACAACACATTATTTAGAAAGAGCTTCACTGATTTTGAAAACGGAGGTCTCATTTACCTGAAAAAGAACTTTACAAGGCTTCCGCGCTTCCTCGGTAATTCAAGACCCACGAGAAATACCTGTAGAAGTAAGAATAACGTCTGTTCTTGTCATGCTAGTGGACGGATCGGCGGGGTGGGCTTTCCTTGGAAACGCCTGCCGCTCGTGTGTCTGCAGCTGTGCCGGTTTGGAAGTGTTTTTGCTGAAGTCCAGTGCCGCCGCCTCTGCACATGCCCTCATTATCCCATTCGTGTATGGACATATGG
Source organism: Glis glis (assembly GCA_004027185.1). NCBI lineage: Eukaryota > Metazoa > Chordata > Mammalia > Rodentia > Gliridae > Glis > Glis glis. Next base: position 8,213 of record PVJS01009330.1, read on the forward strand.
CACAGAAAGTTTAGAAAATACTGCCCAATTTGTCTAAATACCAACTCCTGGCCTGATTCGCCACCGTGCTGGTTGTGCGGGGAGAGCACAGCTGTATAACCTTATCAACACCGGCCAAAGCAGTGCCCGCAAGTTCAAGTGCTAATCCAAAGCCCACATTTGCTTTGGCACGCATTGGTTGCACATTTGGAAGGAGCAGGTTGGTGAGGGAATTTGAAGGGGCAGAAGCATGGACGGTAGGAAGAGCAAGTCCTATATTCCGGACCTCTACATAAATCCGAAACATGTAGCTGACTTTCCTATGCCAGAAAATTGAAAATGAGTATTTTTTTTCTGGAATCTTCCCTTCCCATTCCCGGCTGGATCCCACAGTTCTTGTTTTCAAGGCATAGGATTCAGAAAATTATTGAGCTGCTATTTTCCTCCAGTGTGGAAACAATGACTCTTACATTGCCCCTTGCATTCACCTGGAGATAGCAGATCTGAGAACTGCCCGCCCTCCTTCCCGGATGAGAAGATGGAGGGGGCAGGGAGCGCTCAGGTAATTTAATGAGTAAATAATTTCCAACACACAGAATGTAACAAAGTATTAGAATAATGTGGTAAGATCGCCTCTCTTTAGAAATCCATTCATTCAAACCAGTGAACATTAATTGAACACTTGCTATCTGCCAGTGACTTTGCTCCAAGAGAAAGAGATTCAAGCCTCAATTCTGGCTATAAAGGAACTCGTAATTATGGGGAAACAGAGTTATTTACTAGCCCCATGACCACTGGGGGCAATTAATCTACTAGGCCTCAGCCTTCTTCTCCATGCAATGATGACGCCAATAATAGCAATGCTGTGCTACGGCATTGTCATGGGATGAAGTACATTCAAATTAAAATAACAGGTCAGACAGTTCCTGACAGCAGAGTGGGGGAGGCGCGTTAGGGAAGTTCATCATGTGATAACCCAGTGTATGTCTAACTGTGTTCAGCCATAACTGCTTACAAACGAGAGCAGGGAAGTCTTAGCCAGGGGGTAAGATGCAGAGAGCACGATGTCACAGGCAGGGTTCGCCTGGATGTCTGGGGTCGGGAACAGGTTGACCCTCCCACCCACAGCTTCACCTCTAAACTACAATGTGTCCATGCTTCCAGAATTGTCTGGAAGACGCGGGACCCTCCACTTTACATCTCTACTATTTAGATATTTCACTGTGAACATGATTTGCTTTGGTATTACTTTTATTTATTTATTTATTTATTTATTTATTTATTTTGTACTGGGGATTGAACTTTTTTTTGGTATTGGGGATTGGGCATTTTGCCTCTGAGCTACACCCACAGTCCTTTTTATTTTTTATTTTGAAACAGGGTCTCACTAAGTTGCTGAGGGCCTCACTAAGTTACTGAGGCTGGCCTTGCACCTGCGATCTTCCTGTCTCAGCCTCCCAAGTACTGGGATTACAGGTGTGTACCACCACACCTGACTGGTATTGCTGTTCAATAAAGACAACGTGCTAGCTAAAGGTCTAAAGTACATTTTCCAGCTAAAATGTGTTTTATTGTCTTGGTCAATAATAATGTTTAGTTCACATTTCTGCTCACAGAAAAATGGTCTCTGTGTGTGCACGGGGCAGAAGACGGAAAATCTGTGCAAGGTGAGGCTAAAGTAGACCTCTCTCCAGGTTCCCTCTTCTGGTAGATGCTGCTGCCTAAGGCTGGGGAGCTGAAGGGTTCTGTTCTATATCTTGCCGGGGGCTCCATCAGCCAGGGAAGCGGTGGACATGGCAGCTGTGGTGACTGTGGTCTGGGCTGCACACAGCATCCATCTTTTATCAGGATACCTGTCTGTCTCATCCTTCACCCTGTCCTTCCACCATGAGCCTCTGAAGGGCAGGAGACGATGATGTTCAAGTCCCGCAGAAGCTCTGCCATGTAGTGATTAATAAACACTAGGGAGCAAGTGGCGCCCAACGCCAGGGACCTGGGACTCGGAGGCCATCGATGGCACAGCCAGAGCTCAGTGGGTTTTCTTCCTGGGTTCCCAAGCCGCTGCCTCTGAGACTGGAGGAGGCTGCACCTTGGCTCACTACAGGGTGCACCCAGACCCAGAGGTCACCCATCCTGGGTGGAGCCACCACAAACTCCTCCTCCTCACTCAGGCGACTTCCTCCAAGGCGCAAGGGCTCTGAGCCGATGCTACAGTCTGAGAAGCCATGGAGTCGGGCCACCATCCCTGTCCCCAGATGAGCCTGTCACTTCTAAGCGGAAGTCCTATTTTGTCATCTCTACTTCTCCATCTCTCATGAAGCCATTGAGAGGAAAGAAGGGCAAAGCTTTGAGGTGCACAAGTCTGTGTTACAGAAAAAAGCATCCCACGGTATCCACTGGTGCTGGAGGGAACAGGACCGGGTGAGAGCGAAGAACTGGGCTCTCTGGGTCATCTACAGGGCCATCTACTGAATGACGAGTCACCCGGAAGGTGTGTGAAGCAGGTTCAGCCACAGTTTCCTGTGCGCAGGCCCCCAGGGCGAGACCACTGTTCCCCAAGACCTCCCCTGGGAGGCAGGCACCGTCCCCTGTGTATTCCTCCACACTGTTCCTCCTGCCACTTGGCACGGGGGACTTTAATATGTACATGCTCCCTTTTCTTGTCATCCAGCAGGTATTCTTATCTGATTCAACTCTAATTGCAACTGAGAAGAGGCACAGCAAGTTAATTATATTCAGTCTCTGCCTCGAAAATACCTGATAGGGTTTCAAATGCAAAAATCACGGCGAGTTCAGGCAGCGCGGCCAAACCATGTGTCCCCTATTACCAGCCTGGGTTCGGTATATCTGCGCGGTGATCAGGTTTTTAAAAAATTGATTGCAGCTTCTATGGGCTGTAGGAAAATTGGGAGATTATATAAAATTGAGATGTTTTAGATTTAGTTGCTAAAGGAAAGTTTTCCTTCGCTGAAGAGTGTAATTACAAACAGGTCTTGGCCCTTACTTCTCAAAGATCATTCATCTCCTTATAATTTCATTCAGTTTTAAGTCCAGAGCAAGAAAACATGGTACAGATCACATATTTACTTGTAAAAATGATCTTTTCCCCATGTGTCCAAGATTTTGAAGATGAAATTTGTATGACATGTAGTTTTCCCTCACCTAAAATTTACACCAGAAAACCTTCAAGTAATATACCAAAACATCTGAGATGTGGACATTTTCATGAATTTGCATAAGCAAGCACACATCTTCCCAACTCTTTTTTGGATTAAAGTTTTTATAATTCTAATGGCAAAATTAAAGGAGACCCACTCTGATCTCTTTGTATCCAACTTTTCTTCCCTTCCTTCCTTCCTTCCTTTCTTCCTTCCTTCCTTCCTTCCTGTTTTTCTTTTGTCTTCTTTCTTTCATGGTACTGGAGATTGAACCCAGTGACATTCTACCTCTGAGCTACATCCCCAGCCCTATTTAATTTTTTATTTTGAAATAGGGTCTTGCTAAGTTACGGTGCCCTAGCTTCAAACCTGTGATCCTCCTGTCTCAGCCTCCCAAGTACTGGGATTATATTTGTGTGCCACCATGTCTGGCTCCAACTTACATTTCTGATGCCCTTCACAACAGGTAACAAAATCTTTAGGAGTAGGAAGTTGGGAAATTAATAAAATACAGTTTTCTGTATTGCTTAGTGTTGGGGACATATTCTGAGACATGTGTAACTAGTTGATTTTGTTGTTTAAGCATCATAGAGTGTATGTGCACAAACTAAGAGGGTTGTAGCATCAGTCGGGATTAAATTCTTATGGGACCGCCATTATAAATGCATTCTGCCCTCGACCAAAACATTATTACACAGCACATAACTGCAATTTCCCCCCCAATTAACTGATTCCTTGATCAATACAGACTTCACATAGCTTTGACTGAAATTCTTATTTGTATATGTCTAATCCAGTCAGTAGTTTTTGTGTGTGCACTTGGTACTAGGGATCAAACCCAGGGACATTCTACCTCAGATCTACATCGCCAACCCTTTTTGTTTTTTGTTCAGAAACAGGGTCTAAGTTGCAAAGAGTCTCACTTTGTTGCTGAGGCTGGCCTCAAAACTGCGATCCTCCTGTCTCAGCCTCCCAAGTACTGCCTGCAGTAATTTAGTCTTACAGTAATTTTCTGTCTCAGTCAACATTCTCACTGCTATAATCCCAAACAACTGGCATGCAAATTAGAGGAAGGAAGATTTATTTGCTCACAGTTCTGGAGATTTAGAAGTACAGTCCATGTCAGGTGGGTGTGCAGAGCTCAGGGCATGGCAGCAGGAAGCAGAGAGAGGGAGAGCACAAGACTCTACTCTGACATCACAGTGGACAGAAGCAGAGAGCTAGTAGGAAGAGGAGAGGACCTTATATAATCCCCAAGGCCACACCCCTGGTTACCCCTCCTTAATAACCAAGCCCCACTTCCAAAATTGCTACCTTGTATCTGTGAGGGCTAGGAGGGCAGTCTAAATCCAAGCCATAACAATTCATCTCCACTTCTTGAATCCCACATGTAAGAGGACACAGCAACTTACTGAAGTGTCATTAGCCAAGACTAGCTCAGTCTCCTAGGAATGGAGCCCTTCCCTTCTTGCTCATATCTCAGCTCTTTATAGAACTGAATGAAGCATCTTCTACCTGCTGCTTCCAAAGCCCACGCCTGGGCTCCCTCGATACTGCAGCCTTGCCTTCAATTCCCATACCCCTTTTTGCATTCTCCTGGACTTTATTTTCCTACAAAATTCCCACTCTGCTTCCTCAAATTTTCTTCCACTTCCCAGGTTTCTTTTCCCTTTATTCCAGCCATATAAAATCCTGACTTTCATCCAAACTCATCAAGAAACACCCACTTCAAAGTTCAAGTGTCCCCCATGCTGGGGGCTGGTCAGCTCAGCCTGCCTCCTGCCCACCCCACCTGTCAGGTCTGGCGATATCTACACCTCCATGTGCTCACCAACCCGGAAGCTCCCTGAACCTCTTCATTCAGGGTTTTTATGGAGGTTCCATTGGCCATTGGAGATCCAAATCAATTCCTAGCCCCTTTCCCAATCACCAGAGGTGGGGGCACTGATGACCAACACCCTAATCACCAATCACCGGAAGGTTTTCTGGTGCTAGCCCCCATCCTGAAGCTATTTATCCCCCCTCCCCACCTCTAGAAGTCATCTCATCAGCAATCCTAAACATTCCAAGGGGTTTGGGAACTCTGTGCCAGGAACCAGGGACAAAGACCAAATATTTATTTTTATTGTACCACAGCGCCTCGTCCCCTAAATCTGTGGCCTGTCAACGCTGATGTGACATGCGTAGAAGCATGGAGAAGAGCCCCAGTCAGGGCCAGCAGACAGGAAGCTTGGACGGACTCTGTCATGAAGGAGCTCTGTCACCTGGGGCAGAGCACTGACCTCCCTGGTCACAGGCCAAATGCCAGCAAATTCCACCATGAACATGGGATTCAGTGTTCCTTCCTGGGTGTCACACAGGCCCCAGGCTGTTAGACACGCTCTATTGCCAACCCTCCCAATACACCAGCCGTGTGGCTCTGGTTACCCTGACCTCAGGAGGAAGAGAAAGGAACTCACAGGGTGAGGACCCTGGGCTGGGTCACCTGCCAGTAAGTGGGTTCAACCTTCCACTGTTGACTGACACGCAGCGCTGCCTTCCACAGCAACAAGTGGGGGACAGCTCAGCCTCCCCTGGGCTACTCCCAATTCTTCCCAGTCAGATTCATCAGGGGCCATCTCTACCAGCAATCCCAGAAGTTGTCCTTTCTCCTGTTTGTTTCCTCTTGAGACTTGAAATGCCACCTGCAGTGGAATAAATAATAGCAGGAATTCGTCTTGCTCACCTTTCTAATCACTACACGGAACTCGAGGCGGAGGGGTGTTGACTTGGCTTGGACAAGCACGATTTCGCTGGGATGGGAGATGCCTTCTTCGACCCTTCGTGATATTCTGGAGGCTTGACCCCTGGGGCTGCCTGGGCACTGCATCCACCCACAGCAGACCCCGGGCTCCTTCTGGTCGATGCATATTTTAATGTGTGCAGCTTTTGAGCTGCTGGCCATCTGTCTGCTTTGGGCCCTGCAAACACCCACCTCGGCTCTTTCCTCTGGCTGAAGTTTCTGAAGCATTTCCTAATTCAAAATCCAGAGGAGGCTTTTTATTCCCTTCCAGCCTCACCAAACTCTTCTCAGTACTCCTGTCCACAGATGGACCTGGCCCTCCTGGTCTGGGGTCTACAACACAAAGGCCATTGTCCCCAAAGATCTCTTTTCCTCAGAATTTGTTTCCTGGCACCATGTCCTGGGTCGATTTTACAAATGACATTTTTTTTCTCTGTCTCCTAAGCTCACTGCAAATGTTCCAACATTCGGGGATGAAAGTGAAATCTTTCTCACATAATGTACTAGAAGATCTAGTGGTCACAAACACAGAGAGTCCTCCTGTTCCTCCCTAACCATTGCTAATTTTATCTGAGAAGGAATGGAGACTCTAGCTGCATCCCTAATAAAAACTGTCAGTGTAAACTAGGAACTGGGGATAATGGGTTGAAAAGAAAACATAAGCATACGCGCGCCAGGCCATCACTGCCCAAGCAACTGGTCATCAATAATCAATATGAATTTCCTGCCAACACTGCCCTCGCAGGACAGCATGCGGTTCCTCAGACTTGCCATCCATCCATGTTGACGACCAACCCGCAGGCAGTGTGGCGCCTCCCAGGGCTCCGTGCGCCTGCGTCCAGTGGCAGCTGCTAAGGCCCAGTGCACAGCATCCCTGTCAGCTCTGAGTGGACCTGGCACAGGACAACACTCACTTGATGCTTGTCCAGGTACTACGAGACCATGATGCACGGGCTTGTCGACGCTGGCTGACATGAGTTCATGGAACTCTGCTTAGTATGTTTTTTATACCACTGAATTAACAATACCTATGGCCCTAAAAAGATTTGAAGGAACTTCATCAAAGGGACAGAGGTAAGTAAAGATAAAACTATGTTTTAGTCCAGTCTCCCATCGTTGTGACCCAAATTCCTGACAGGAACAACATAGAGAAGGAAAAGTTTATTTGGCTCACAGTTTCGGAGGTACAGTTTATAGTGGGCTGGCTCCAAGGCAGACATGATAGAGAAAAGATGAGCTCAACTCAGTGTCTGCCAGAAGTAGAGAGAACAACAGAAAGCAATCGGGGATTGATATAGTCCCTAAGGCCACACCCCCAGTGACCTACCTTCTCTATCCACACCCCACCTGCCTACGGTACCGCCCAGTAAATCCATACAAATTATTCATCCTTTAGTGGATTTTTCCACTGATGAGATTAGAGCCCGGATTCAATTATTTCACCTCTGAATAGTGCTGCATTGGGGACATGTTTTCAACTCAAGAGCCTTTGGGGGGGGGGGCTTCCAAAGCCAACCCACAGCAAGCTAATAACACAAGTGCACAAAATTAGAAATGAGGGAAAGAAGAGTCATGAAAAGACAGGAAACAACAGTTTTAATCTAATATTATCTTCTTATTTGTGAAGTTAAAAAAAACCTCTGATTTGAAACAACAAATTCAATTTGATGTAAAATTGCCCAAAAAGGTGTCCATTAGACCTTTCCGTGTCACCCCTGTGATGATGAATGCGAGGCATGGATTTTCCAACTTGTTGCCAAAACAATTTGTGTGCTCAAATTGGCTGCTTCCTACTTTCTGATCTTGTATGCCACGGAAAATTATGTGGGTGGTTCTTTTCCTTTTTCTTTTTTTCCTAGTGGTCAGGAAGGCCAGGACTAAATCCAGTGCTTGTTCTCAGCAACTATGCTAACGTCACTTGTCACTTACCATTCATTATGTCTTTCCTCCTTACTGGGGTCTGATTTGATTAAAGGACAAGCTCTCAGCCTGCGAGGACTGCATGACGAAGGCTTTGGGGAACACATAACAAAATCACTGACCAGTTGTGATTTAAACACAAATACATCCGATTATTTCATGCAAAATAAGACCAACCAGAGCTGGTACCGGGTCCTGGTCCTCCGTTCTAGTTGGGTCAGGCATATCTCCTGTTAGCGTCACAGCTATTGTGGCTTCTAACATCATATGCTCAGAGAAGCCTACAATATGAAGGTGAAGAGGACACAGTCTGGGGAAGCATCTCACTCTGTCACCAGGGAGCAAAACCTTTCTCCGAAGTCCCCAAGCAGAGTCCCCACACCTGGAACCCTGTCACACCATGAGAATGGGTGGAAAGGGGAAATGGAGCGCTTAAGTGACCTTAGTTCAATCACAACTCACCCCTGGCTAAAGGAATGGTGGTCCGATAGGAAAATGAGAATATACCACATAGAGGATGAAAACATAATAGTGGTCATCCCTATTATTAAGATTTTATATGTAAATATAAATATATATATATTATAGAAAGATTTCGTATAACAAGCTAGAATTAATTATACACATACACATGTGCAATTATCAATTCATTTAATTCTTTCAACAACTCTGTGAAGTTGGTATTTTCTTTGAATCCTCACTTCAGCCATCAGGAAATAGACACAGAAAGATTAAAGCTGGTCAGAGGTCAAGGGCTAAGAAGCAGAACTCAGGCAGCCACTATGCTGTCCAGCCTCTCTGCACCTGGAACTTGGGTGCAAATGCTAATTCTTGGTTTGGTGTTTGAGAGGCACTGTGTAAACCATAACCCGAGATTACAAAGACTTGGAGAGGACCCCGTATCAGCTGCAATTCATAAAAAGAAGGGCTTTTGGAGTTGACATACATGTGCGATTATCATTGGACAGGTGAGAAAGCTCTGCTGGGGGTGGAGGTGATTCGTACACATCCGGTAAACTAACAGGTGTGTGATTAGAACCCACGTCTCCATCCACCAATCTGAATACACTTTACTACTGTATTTCCTTTCCCCAATGCTCCCCAGAAGTGCCCTTTTCTTGCCACTTCACCCTTTCACAGCCTGAACGCATAAATCCAGGATAGCACTTGCCTGCACATGAAGAGGAACTGTGTTGGCTGGGCCAATGTTGCAGGGCAAAAAACAAAAACAAGCTAAAAGTGTTGGGTTACACACTTGTGGTAGTCACAACCTCTTTGTGTTTCAACTCAATTTGCGAAGTGGAATTAATATAGCTCATGTGATCTAACAGACGAATAAGATGATTTGTGTGAAAACTGAAATATTTTACCATCACAAATTCATTTTTGTTATTGCTTGTATTCATTACATCATTATAGGCTTTGGAAATCCATTTGTTATGTTCTAAATCAACCTATAGGTTTTTGGATTTTACTAAATGAAATATAATTGGTCACATGTTCCAAATTGGAAGACTTCACCCATGGCAAGGGTAAGGATGGGAAGCTGGGAGGTATAACCCTCTGACAAATATCCTAGTCCCACAGCATCTCCAGTGGGATTTGGACTCACTAGCATCAGGTGTCGCCAGGTGCCAGGAAGGTGATGATATAGATGAGCCTGGAGAATCCCCCGACTGCTGTAAAGGTCAGGCACCATGACTATGCACAGGATGCTGCCCCTTCAATAGAAGCTTCCAAAGCTGAGGGACTCCCTTGGGAAAAATTCTAGGTCCTGGTTTCAACAGGGTTATGTTTTTCTTCTTTTTCTAAAACTAACATCAAAGTTAGATGTGTACCAAATAGCGCGAAACAGGAAAGAATAGAACACAGCCAGTCTCAACAATAAGAACAATTTTAGCAAGAATTTGTCAGGTACCATGTGCCCCAAACCATGCAGGTGAGCTATCTCAATTAGCTCTTCTTACGGAAGGGTAATGGAGACGGTCTCATGCCTCTTGAGACTTCCTCTGGACTACTAGAATTCAATTCATCCTTTCATTAGTTCATCCAAACAATAATTTGTGAAGCTATGTCATGTGTCAGGGACCCTTTTAGTAAGGTAAACTGTAGTTAAAGTAAATGGCTTTTTTTTTAACCAGTGTCTTTAGAAAGCTAGGAAGCATGTGTAGTAGAAAGAGCCCTGAAGAGTCCGCTAATACCTCTGGGCCTTAGTGATGTGGCCTTCCATAGGGCAAGGCCCTTCCCTGAGTCTTGAACCCTTTATCTATAGAATAAAGGGACTCGATAAACTCTTCCTTAAAGTCCCCCAGTACGGACCCCTGAGACCCCTGTGATGAGAGGTTTTGCTTTGGCTTCATGAAAGACAACACAGGGTAGAGACAGGAAAGTAGAATCTGCTGTTGCTGCTGCTGCTACTGCTGCTTGTGACAATGAAGATGTTCCCACTTCACGTGCCAAACCAGCTTGTCACAGATAAAGCGTGGTGTGAGCCAACATCTCCATAGACTTCTGGATCCCGTCCATCAGGCTCAGAATGAACCCAGCTACTGGGGAGAGCAACTCATGACTCAAAAATCAGGTCCTGCTGCTAACACAGCAAGACCTCCATCCAAAGGCAAGAGTGTAATTGGGGAACACTGGAACTTGTCATCATCAATAGGGACAAGATTTCCACATTATCCCCAGCCCTTGAATCAGCAAACCTTCAATGTGGTCAGTGTTATTATTCAAGGCGCAAGGACTCTCTCACCTGCAAGAAGCCAGTCTACATCATATTTGGACCACCTTGCGTGTGCCCACATGCACACATACACTTGTGCATGCATGTAATACACTCATGCCTGCACACGTGCACACACGCAGGAGTACACACACATACTTAGGCATGCACCCTTGCATACACACACAGTTATGCATGCACAGACACACATACATACTCACAAATGCACACACATATTCACGCATAACCCCACACTCACTGGACAGTGCCAGCTGTCACTTCTCCACTGGTTAACGACACATCAAACCCTTTAGGATGCAACCCCTGCCTTATAACTGTCAAATTCTGGTGACAAGGAAAAGAGCCTAATCTATACCCTTTTCTTTACTGGGACTCAAGTTTTTGCTTACATGAAACAGAAATTAGTAAAAACAAATAGCTTGGGTGCTACAGATTTTCACTATAAAACGTGTTTTTTTATGTTTTTATTGGTGCATTGTAGTCTCACATCACAGTGAGTATCAGTTTGGTGTTAACATACATGCACACAGCTCTTGGTGTCCCTCCCCCCCTGTCCCCCCCACATGTAACCCTGAGAATGATGTTGGTATGATCTCATATATACACATTGTTTATGACAGCAATTCCATAGATTCACTTCTTTCTTGCCCTTTCCCCTTTCCTTGTACCCCTTGCACCACTTAGGGTTCTCCGTTGTCATTGAGAACATTATGTTAAGTGAGATTAGCCAATCTCAAAAAAAGAAGGGACATATGTTTTCATTAATATGCGCAACTTAGGGAGTAGTGGGGACACAAAAAGGACTCCAATGATAAAAAGTGTTTTTAAAAAATGTTTAAAATATTTAAAATTATGTTAGTCCCCAGAGTTAAAGTATGTTGGGTGTGTGTGTATGTGTGTGTGTGTGTGTGTCTCTCTCTCTCTCTATCTGTCTGTCTTTCAGTCCAAAGTAGAATCTCAAATACTGATGGACTCATATTGAAAGAACTGAATTTTAAAAATCTATTTATACTAGAGATTGTACAAGCCAAGGGTATTAAAACCTACTGTGAGATAAGTTGTCCTTTTGAGTGATTATACTTTCAAAAAACTGAAATGCCAGGTCTGGTCAACCTGCTAGATTTCGGCTACTAGTTAACAAATTGGAGCATGATCGCTGGTTAAATCAATCCAAGCCAAGCATAAATCAAAACTGTGTGACTGTTGGTCTGTGTAAAAGGCTCTGAATGTCACTTTGTGGCAATGAATGTTCTACTGCTTTGACACAGCAGGCAAACTACTTGCTGGCTGCAGTTTCTGATATTTTAGGTTGGACAATTTTTTTTTTTTTTTTGCAGTACGGGGATTGAACCCAGGGGCATTCTACTGCCAAGCTATACCCCTAGCCCTATTTTTTATCCTTTATTTTGAAACCAGGTCTCACGAAGTTGCGGAGGGCCTCACTAAGTAGCTGAGGCTGGCCACGAACCTGGATCCTCCGGTCTTCGCCTCCCAAGTACTGGAATTACAAGCGTGCGCCACCATGCCTGCTGGACAATTATTTTAAAAGAAATTGCACCAAACAGTCTGACCATCAATATCTCCAAGTGCAAGCAGCCTCCACCACTTGGGCCTTGACCCACAGGCGGTGAGCATGGAGCTGTGTCCTGTCCAGTTTCTGTTTGGTTTGGCTTTCTCTTGGGTGGGTCTATGGTAATAAAAGTGTTAGGTGGATTTCAAGCCAGAGAAAAATCACAATAAAATTTTACTGACAGATATTTCTAATTTTAAAAGAAGAGTAAACCACACTTCTGAAAATCTATTTATTTATATAACTACAGGCATCAACAAATGTTTTCTGTAAAGAGCCAGAGAGTAAATATTTTAGGCTTGGCGGGAGAATACAGTTTCTGTCTTGTGGGCTGCAGGCCGAGGTTTGCAGACCTCAATCTAATATAGTAGATTTTCCAAAAGAAACCTGTAATTTCTCAAAGATTTGCATTTGCTTGCTGGGTAGACATCTCGATAATTGTTTTCACATAAAATTGATGTTGGTGTTATTTGATTACAAAATAATTAATTAGGTGCATCTATGAATCACTTCTTCGTTGTAGTCTGTTACAGCATCCTTATGCAGAAAACACACTAAAAAATGATCCCTGGCCATTTAAAATAAATAGGGCACGAAATGCAGTAAGGATCTCTCAAAAGCTGAGCATTTCAGGTGCCTCGGTTCCTGAGGAGGTCCTGCCACACTCTATGGAAGTCACCTACACATTAACAGAGCTGCACAGTAGTTTTATTTTATGAAAAGAAACAGGAGAAAGACTGATCACAGGTGGGAACTATTGCGACCACAAGAATGCGGTTGCCTTTTTCTCTGTTACCTTACATCTAATAAGTAGATGTTGCTTTTGAACCATTTTCGTAAATTTCTCAGCTCACAGGGAGATTTCCCACCCCCTACTCACCCCAACCTGCTACCGACAATCAAGCACCTTTTATTCTCAGCAAATATGGCAGTGGATTTTCTTGCCCTGGGTTAAAGAATCACTCTCTGGTTTGGATATGTGATATGTGTGCTAGAAAGAAGGAACTCATTTCTCTCCTACACTCTGAGGCAGGCATGGAGCTAAGCATTTTACCTTGATTTAGGTAAATGTCCCCCCCCCCAACAACTCGGAGGCCACCACCCTTCCCCCGGATTTATACGTAAGGACTTTGAACCTCAGAGATCTTCCTGGTTACACACTGGGGGTGACGGCTAAGTAGAAGATTCGAACCCAAATCATATATTCCAACGTCTACAACCTTTCACCAGCTTCTTTCTTGTTTATGCTCAGTGTATTTATCGAACTTCTTTTCCCCAGTTCAAAGCAACCCATCAGCTCTGAAGTGAGATTACTGATTTCCCCCCGTTCCTGTGTGTGTGTGTGTGTGTGTGTGTGTGTGTGTGTGTGCGTGCGTATGTGTCTGTCTGTCTGTCTGTCTGTCTGGAGACTGAATCCAGGGGCATTCTACTCCAAGCTATACCCCCTGTCCTATTTGATTTTTATTTTGAGATAGGGTTTTGCTACGTTGCTGAGGCTGGCCTCGAACCTGTGATCCTCCTGTGTCAGCCTCCCAAGTACTGAGATTACAGGTGTGCACCATCACGCCTGGCTCCCCCTTCCCATCTTTTGAGATGAGGTGCCCCCAGTACAGGGCACTCACTGAAGAGAGCGGGGTGGGGGCTCTGCTGGTCACCATCCAAAGTGCACAGTCAGAGGTAAGATATGGCAGGACAGGCTGGGGGAGGCATGAAGGGAGGGAGGGGGCCGGGCAGCTGAAACTGATGAGGCAGCCCACCAGCTATGTCAACAGAGCGGGGCGCCGCACGATGGAGCCCTGGGGCCTTTGGAGCCCCGGGACGGGAGCCTGCCCACAGAGCCGCCAAGTCTAGACTCCAGATGTCCACGCACTGCTGCCTAGCCAAGTCAGCTCCAGCGGGTAAATATTCCTACCAGATGACAGTGGGCTTAGTTATTGCAATGATGACAAAGGACAGAAATAGGAACACAGTGAATGCTGGGCACCGCTGCTGCTCCTCGGTGGGGGGTGGGGGACACACACTAACCCCTACACACGCATGCACGCGCGCGCACACACACACACACACACGACTTACTTCTCCAAAATGTTCTTATGCCAGTACGTCATATACTTCTTATATTTTTGCTATGTTGAAACAATTCCAAGATGAATTGAAGGCTATTTAAGTAAATTACAAACTTAAACTGAGCTGAAATTGGGGGCACGGAGAGGACACCAGCGAACTCCCTTCTGATTTTTAACCTTCAGAGAGACTGAGAGCTGAGAACAAGACAGAAAGTTCGTTTTAAAGAAGTTCTGTAGACAGTGGCCATGCGATTTCAATCTCTTTTGAGAACTGGGAGTTTTACAATTTTGAGAGAATCGGTAGAGACCTGCATAACAAAAATCTAAAAATAGGTCTGTCCTCCTGCTTTGCTCTCAGCCCAAATGTTTGCCACTGTCTTGCACGCCAGCCCTCCCAAGAGAAGTCCACTGTGTCACCTTGGTTACAAGCTAGTCCCAATGATGTCACAGACCAAGTTCAAAAATGTGACTTTTTACGTCTGCCTCAGGCAATTGGAGGGAAAGAACATAGGGTTTCAATAATACCAGAGTTGTAATATCTCTTTGCTTAAAATATATTGGCACCTGGTAGGAGGTAAGGTTTCACTTCCCTGTGAAATTACAGCCGCCCATATGTCAGAGATAGCAGCTAAAAATGAAGGAAATGCTAGGATTTTTTATGAACTCCCTCACTCAATCTACAGGCGCCCAGGAGGCTCTTGGGTAATATTATAGTCGCTTTCACAGTTGTGTTACTTTACGTCTTGAGAGGGTAGGACTTTATTGAGGGAAAGAAATGGACCCAGAACTGCAGTTTAGATCAGCCCCTTTAGGTTAAGAGGGACAGCCAGGAAGGTAATTACCACTTCCAATCAAGTATGATTTCCCCAACACTCACCTCACAGCCCTGGGAGTGGAGTGTGTTAGAGAACAGTTTCTGTGGCGTCACAGAGATGGTCTGTGACACACGCGGGGTTTGAACCCATTCAGCTCGGTGCCAGATGGAAGTCCAATGTGTCCTCGGAAAATGACTGGGGTAGACTGGGGGTCACGCAATACTGACCTGACATCTTCAACCACCGCCAGGCTGAAAATAGCACTCCCTGTCGTTTCCCATATTAAAACCGTCTCGTCTAATGTGACAAGTCCATAATGAAATGTGACGTCTTAATTCTTGAGTTCATCTTTCAGATCAAAATTAACATATGACTCCCAGACCTGCTTGAATAAAAAAAAAACAACCACAGTGTACATAGAATTTCAGCTAAAAACAAACAAGACAGAGAGTATCCAGTAGGTTCTGTGTGGTCATACATCCTCTGATTATGACTAGCTGAGGTTTAGACCTGAATCTCATCCAAGCACCTAATTTAAATCTGCATTCATCCGGGCGTGGTGGTGCACACTTGTAATCCCAGTACTTTGGGAGGCAGAGACCGGAGAATCCGGGTTTGCGGCCAGCCTCAGCTCGCGCTCTCTCTCTCTTTCTCTCTCTCCCTGTCTCTCTCTCTCTCTCTCTCTCTCTCTCTCTACTTAGTGAGGCCCTCCGCAACTTCGTGAGACCCGGTTTCAAAATAAAGTATAAAAAATAGGGCCGGGGGCGTAGCGCGGAGGTAGAACGCCCCTGGGTTCAATCCCCGGTACCGCAAAAATAAATAAATAAATCTGCATTCATGTATCTGAGTCTTTCTCTTGTCGTGGGGTCATTATGATAAAACCTGAGTGAGGATTTTATCTAGTATTAGATTTTATTCTCCTATAGTCTATAAATATCAATTATAGTGTAATTTATACTGTCACTTGCTGTTAAACTTCCCATTATTTGGATACTTAGGGAAACGCAGAGTGTGCTACCCACTGGCTTTTAATTTATAAACGAGGAAATCTGACTTGCTGGAATAGGTGACTGACACAGACCGAGCAGCTCTCCAGACGGCGCCACACTTGTCCTCTGTCTGCTTTCTCTGTCTGCTTTCTCCCCACCAGAGATCCCACTTGCTCTCAGAATTCTCACACCTCTGCTTGGAAGTAAACATCCCTGGTTGTACCTCTGGCTGTAGTCGTGCAGGACCTTGGATGTATTCCAGACCCTTCACCTCAGTAGGGACGACCCAGACTCCAGACATTTCTCCTCAATGCCTCTCACCCTCTCATCCTCTGTGTCCACCACCTCATCTCTCAGTCGCCAAGACCAGAAGACACAACTGTCGCTGGCCCACTCTTCTCTCACCCCTGCCCATCCAATCTCCAAACTTCACGTCCTGTCTCCCTCTCTCACCCGCCTGCCCCATACATCTCTGCCTCCCAGCTAAGGAGCTCAACCCGGCTGAGAGCCTGGTTGTTCTGTAGATCACACGCATCGCTGTATTCTGTTCCCTTCATGTTCTGGAATTTATGAGGACCGCATGTCTGTGTTCTGCCCCTTGGATTCACATGTGGACGCTCTATCCCCCTGTAGGATGATATTAGGAGGCTGGGCCTTTCGGGGGTGATTAGGTCAGGAGGGGGGAGCCTTGAGATGGGGTTAGTGCCCTTGCACAGAAGAGACACTGAGAACATGCCCTGTCTCTCTGTTCTCCAGCACAGGAGGATGTAAGGAGAAGAAGGCCATCTATGAGCCAGGAAGCGGGCCCTCACCGGACGCATCTGCAGCCCTCTTGATCTTGGGCCATCAGACCCTAGACTGTGAAACAGCTCCTGGGGTTTCTGCCGTCCAGCGTGTGGTGTTCTGACATAGCAACCTGAGCCGATGTGGATGCACTGTGCTTTCTAAAAGAAAGACCCCTCACCTTGGCTCTGAGGGTTCATAGCACAGCAGACACCCAGTCTTATTGTCTGTGTCATAACCGGGGACCTTGCCTTTGTCCTCACACTTGTATGTCTTACAAAGACTGTGTCCCTGCTGTCCCTTCTGCCTGCAGGGACCTTCCTCACATGGGTCTTGATAATTACTGCTTCCATCTCCTGCCTTCAGTCTCCTGCCTCAGGTGGCACTTTCTCTAGACTCCTAAGGAGGACAAAGATGACTACAGCATGCTTTCACAGGCTGTGGAGCGACTTCTCAGAGATCTCGTTCGCAGCTGCGCATGTATCGGGGTTCTGTGACTAATACTTGTCCCCTCAGTGTATTATAAACTGTGCAAGGATTTGGTCTTCTCCGACTTTTCTGGTCATTAGAGCTTCATTTCCTAGCACACATTCTAATTCAGTAACAGATGCTTCAAAAATAGTTGTGGTTAGAAGGAAGAAAAGGAGGAAGGAAGGAAGGGAGAGGAGAAAAAGTAGAGAGATTTATTAGTTTTCTATTGCCATGTAACAGATTACCAGAGACATACTGGCTTTGTGCAAGATGGATCTAGCATCTGTTTCAGTCAGCTTTTCCATTGCTGTGACCCAAATACCTGACATGAACAACATAGAGAAGGAAAAGTCTATTTGGCTCCTGGTTCCAGAGGTACAGTCCATAGTCGGCCAACTCCAAGGCAAACATCATGGTGGCACAACAGAACCAAGGAAAGCTATGAGATCAATTCAGGGGTGGCCAGAAGCAGAGAGAATGACAGGAAGAGACCAAGGACAAATATCGTCCCCAAGGCCACACCCCTAATGACCTACCTCCTCCAGCCCCACTCCACCTGCCTATGTGACCACCCAGTAGATCCACTCAAGTTATTAATCCTTAGTGGGTTTATCCACCAATGAGATTAGAACCCTGATTCAATTATTTGCCTCTTCCTATTCTTGCATTGAGGACATGCTTTCAACACCTGGGCCTTTTTGGAGACATTCCAAACCCAAACCCTACCAGCATCTCACCGTCTCCATGCATCAAGAGTCTGCCATGCTTTAGGTGGGTTCTCTGCTCAGGATATCACAGGGCTGAAACCCAGAGACCAAGAGGCTGAGCTCAGTCCTGGCCATGTGATGCCACCCGCAGATCCTCAGTCTTTTCCAATCTCTCTGACTTCAGAAAGGGCCCTTTTAAGGCCCTTTAAGGGATCCCCTGATTAAGTGAGGCACACTTGGCTAACCTCTCTTTACAGGAGTGATATGCCACCACTTCACAGGCTCTGCTGACAGCCCGGAGGAGGGGGTCAAAGGAGGTGTGCACTCCAGGGAGAGGAAACTGGGGAACATCTTAGTGCTCTGCCAACCACTGGACACAAGGTCTGACAACCAGGTAATGAGCATCATTGCTCTCTGAGGCAGGATAGTAGAGTAACAGACCGCTAGACCCAGGCCCTGCTGCATGCTGGTTGGGAGACGTTGAACAGATCATCACCTTTCTGAGTCTTAGTTTCCAAAGACATAAGATTATAACAACAGTGCTTTCTGCCTCGTAAGTTGGCATCAAAGAATAAATGACTTTATGTGCACAGTGCTCCGAGCGTTGCCCCTGGGACGCAGGGATCGTCCATGAAGAAAGAACTGTCACCACTTCTTAAGTGTGCTTCTGGGAACAATAGATACGGTATTTGAAACCTAGATCTTTCCCGGAATACCTAGAACATATGGTCTCCGAAATTAGAGATGCAACATCCAATAAGCAATATATCTCTAGAAAAAAAAATCCCCTTGGAAACAGGAAGCGAAAGGGAAGATTTATCTCTCAAAAATACAAATCAAATTCAGCCCTGGTAGTTACCTATATTATTAAGGAAAGCCCAGACTTTCCTTAATAAAAGGACGTTCACATCTTATTATCAGTGAATTATATCATTTTAAAAATTCTAAGCAATATTCACTGTAAGCATGACCAAAATAAGAGACTGACCTGCTGCCTATTTCTATGCTGTTTTTATGTCATTTTAGCTCCTCCTAAATCAAAGTTAATAATATTCCCCATTTAAAATGGCCCCAGCGCCCTACCACTGTTACTTCTGATGTCTCAAGTTCTCCTTCTTGCTGATGAGGACTCTCTTTTCTATCTTACTTAATTGGATTCTATTTTCCCCATTACAATGTAGGAACTTCCCACAGAGTCCATGAGGTCACTTCCTATGACTCAGCACGCTGCTGGCTGAGTCAGGCTTGCAGGACCAAGGGGAGGCTGTAATTAAGACTGATTGCGGGAAATAATACAAAGCCTCAAAAATGTCATGAGAGACCCAGAGAACAGAAGAGGAAAATCACCTTGTTGCACCATTCGCCCACACCCCATGGTCCCAGGAAAATGTCCTCCTGGTTGGATCTCTCCCCCTTTCAGCACGGACTCCCTGCGGGGGCTGAACTATGATGCATTATCCTGGAAAACAACTCTATAGCCCTTGCTTCATCCCTAAGGTTTCCATGGTAATGGGTTTATCAAGGAGACATTTCGCTGGGCAAGGATGAACCTTGGTCTTAACCTCTAGGATCCATTTGCTGGCTGCAACTGTCTTGTCACCTTCTGGGGCTCTTGATCTGCACCTTCACAGAGGCACGATTCCAGCACCTGCCCAACACACTTCCCTTCACTATTGTTCACATGACCAGATGTTGGACAGGGCTTCACCTGCTTTTAAAATCAGCCAAAACTTGCCGGGCGTGGTGGTGCATGCTTGTAATCCCAGTACTTTGGGAAGCGGAGACCGGAGGATCCGGGTTCATGGCCAGCCTCAGCTCTGTCTCTCTCTCTCTCTCTCTCTCTCTCTCTCTCTCTCTACTTAGTGAGGCCCTCCACAACTTCGTGAAACCTGGTTTCAAAATAAAGTATAAAAAAAATAGGGCCGGGGGTGTAGCGCGGAGGTAGAACGCCCCCGCGTTCAATCCCCGGTACCGCAAAAAATAAATAAATAAATAAATAAAATAAAATAAAATCAGCCAAAACTGAATGTGCAGTGAGCAAGAACTGGAGTTAGACTGTTTTCTGTTGCAATTATTTTTATAATATTTTATATTAAGAGCATACAAAATGAAATTAAAAATACAAATGACAATACAAATACCAATACAAATGACAATGCAGCCCCAAACCAGCTGAAGAAATAACAAAAACATCAGTCAAAGCTCATTTTGAACCATTTCTTCCCCTACCTTCCCTGGTAAATAAAATATTATAACATGAGTCAAAGCTCAGTATGAACCATTTCTTCCCCCACCTTCCATGGGATAACCCCCCAGAGGTGACCACTGTCTCCAATTGGATTTGTATCACTTCTCTGTTTCTGCTTGGAGAGGTGTAGGTAAAGGCCTTTGAAGTTTTCAGCTCCACTCATCTATCCAAAATTCTGAGTAAGCAGATGTGACCCATTCCTGCTAAAATCAGTGTCTTCTACCTTGGAAGCCAAACGTCTCCCAATCCACTTCTATCCTACCCCTGCTCTCTGCACATGATCGTTCCCATCAACCGTCCAGTTACCAGTTCAATAACTAGGGTTAGGTTCCAGCCTACTAGGGCTGGGGAAGTACTGGGCCTTATAAAAGCAGAAAAGGACTATACCCCAAAGAGCAAAGGACCTTGTCAACTTATCAAAAGGAGTTGGGGGAGTGTACAGGGCCTGGATCCTGCAGGAGTGGAAGCAAGGTGAGAAGGAGACACAAAGGAAATTAAGGGAGAGTTGTCATGACTGGGGATTTAACACCCTGGCAAGGCCCGTGGAAAATGGCGCTAGAACACTGTGATGGCACCTGGAAGCTAGGAGAGAACACCAGCCTCCACTAAGTGAAGCAGAAACCCCAGTGCTTCCTGGGGATACAGGGAAGAAGGGATCACAAGTGTCAGGAAAGTGGCATTGCCCAAGTGGACGTACTACAGAAGAGCTTTTCATAGGGAGGAGTGGAACTCCAGCCAACTGCGTGTCAGCAGAGCTGGGAGGCACTGTGTGCCGGAGCAAGAAGGAATGCCCTGCTCAGTGGAGTGTGAGTTCCATAGGAGAGCTCCGTGGTGATTGTTCCCTACAGGACCAGATACTGTCAGTAGGAAATGCTGCTACAGAGCCGTGTTCCTCGACATCAGTAGGACAAAAGACTCCAAATATCAGAAGACAGATAGCAATGCTTACCCATTAGAAGAAAGGTGGCTACAATTATTGCACATCAGAGAGACATCTAGGGACCCTGGACCAGAGATACCCGTGGAGATGGTTAAGAGACCATGTCGCTTCCAAGGTCACAGAGACAGGAATCCAATGAGTCAGGAGGGGAGAGCTGAACCTCGTGTGCATGTACCGCATTGCCCAAAAAGAGGACAAAGGCGATTGGTAATGTAGATAAACTAAGTAGTTTTATTATAATTACTATCGTAGTCACTGAAACAATGCAGGAAAGACAGTGAAAGGAAACAGATAAATAGAAGGTAAAAAATAACATAATGCATGAAACTAAATAATTAAGTAATTTAAAAGAAAAATGTTTTCACAGTCTGAATAAGAGAACAAAACTCAAACATATTATGGTCATATAAAACATACATAAAAACAAAAACAAAATGTATAGAATTGTTAAAAGGAAAAAGAAAGAAAAACAAACTCTTCATGTGTAAACATAAAAGAAACCTAGTTTAACTATATTTGATGTAATACCTTCTGGAAAAGAACCCCACTAATAAAGAGGGTCAATTCATAATAATAGAATGTTCAAATTACTCAGAAGATAAAATATATTCTAAATGTGTATGCAGCTAATAACAAGTGTCTTAAAATATATATATATATATATATATATATATATATATATATATAAATCTGGTAACACTGCAAGAAAAGATTGAAAAATCCACAATCATATTGGAAGTTTTGACACAAATCTCTCATTAGTTGGTGATTCAAACAGACCAAAAACAAACAAAACAAGCAAAAATCAGAATGTAGAGATTTCAGTAACTTGATTAATAAACTTGACTTATAAGTACATAAAATATAATCTGCTAAACTGCAGAACACAGAGTCTTTCAAAACACGCCAGAGATACTTACAAAAATTAAATATATTGTGTTATATAGTAAATTATGACCCTTTTTAAAAAGAATTCACTTATACAAAGTGTGTCCACTAATGGCAATGCAATTTAGAAGCCAAGTCAAAAATTTAGAAAATATAATTTGGAAATACACATATGATTGAAAATTTAAAATCACATCTTTGCATAATCCATGGCCCACAGGGAATATCATAATTCATAATGGAAATTAAAGAATATTTTAAAAATAATATTCATTATTATTATTACTGGTGCATTTTAATCATACATCATGATGAAGTTTAGAGTGATAGAGATAGGTGCACACAACATTCGATGAGCTTCTCCCTGGCTCCCACCCCACTCCTTCACCCTCTCCATGCACACCATTAAGATTGGCATTGATAAATTTGTGTATGAGTACAAAAATATTTATCATAATATGGAGGCTTTTTAAATGCATATATTAAAGAAGAAAAAACCATGAGCACAAGTAAGTTAAATATTCTTGTCAACAAACTAGAATAAAACCCCAAATAAAACTGAAATGAAATGATTTTTCCATGCAAGAATTAA
Source organism: Glis glis (assembly GCA_004027185.1). Lineage (NCBI taxonomy): Eukaryota > Metazoa > Chordata > Mammalia > Rodentia > Gliridae > Glis > Glis glis. Next base: position 30,864 of record PVJS01009330.1, read on the forward strand.
TGAATAGAAAACCCAATAAAGAAACTCAAAGGCCAAAATTTAATTCTGGGAAAAAAGTAAAAAGATAAATAAACTTGTGACAAGATTAATCAAGAAAGAGGAAAAAGGAGGAAAAGGAAAAATCAGTCAGAAGTGAAAATGTGAGAATTTATCACTTTTACTCCAATATCAAAATTTAAATGAAAAGAGCAAATTCCTTCAAGAAACATAGCCTACCAAAATTGACACAAATGATGCTACTAAATTAATAACAAGATTTGTTTTCTCATGGAGAATATTCCAGGACCAGATGGCTTCAACAGAAAATACAACCCATTTTTCCCAAAGTCTTCCTGAAAACAGCAGAAGAAAGAGTATTATCCACAGCTAAGAACTTAGATGAGTCCTGATACAAAAACTCAATAAAAAAATTACAGAAAGATCTGATGTTTAAACAAAAATGCAGTCATCCTAAAAAGTATAATATTCAAAATTCCCCAATATAATAATATATACAATAGATAGATGGTATATGTAATATACATTATGAGTAAGATGGATTTATACCTGGATTCAAGATTGGTTTAACGTTAGAAATTGATCTATATAAGTCACCACTTTCATAGGTTAAAGGAGAAAACTCATATGATCTCAAGGAATACAGAAACCCAAGTTGATAAAATTCAGTAGTCACTCATGATGAAAAAATACTTGAAACAAAGGAGAATTTGAAGAGAATTTCCTTAATCCGGCAACCCTCTAGAAATCCTAATATGTTGCCAGCTTTTCCTATGAGGGTGTCAGCAGGATGTCAGACCTGCCCCATGACCCGCATTCTGCAGGGCACGGGTGCTTCCCCACATAGGGAACAATAACATTGGATCCTACTTTATGCCATGCACAGAAATCAAACCCAGGTGCATGATACACTTAAATATGGAAGACAAACTTATAAAAGGCCTATAATATGGTATAAAATCATGCCTCCATCCCTTGAAAATGTCTTCATGTTGATTCAGGGTAAGAAATAATTTCTTCAGGAAGACAAAAACAATACCTAATCGTAGAGGAGAAAAATGGATTGTATTAGATTTAGGTACTGGCCATGCTCTTGTCCTAACTCTGAACACAGCTCCTTCTAGAAGCTTCCTCTGATTCCCCTATGCATCATGATGGAAGCTCTTTTGATCCAAAGTCCCAGGAAAGCCCTTTGCTATGGTTCGGTTATGAAATGTCCAAAAGCTCATTGCTAAAGGCTTGGTCCCTAAGACCATGGTGCTGTTGGGAGGAGGTGGAACCTTTAAGAGGCGGGTCCTAGTGGGAGGAAGTGAGGTCATTGGGGGCGTGGCCTTGAAGAGGATATTGGGATTCTAGCCCCTCTCTGTCTCTATTTGCCTCTCAGACACCATGAGGTGAACAATCCTCTTCCACCACAAGCTCCTGCCATGATGTACTGCGCTGCCATAGGTCCAAAGCAACAGGGCCAACAACTCTGGGCTGAAATCTCTGAAGCAGTGAGCCAACATAAACCTTTCCTCTTTTTAAGTTGATGATCTCAGGAACAGTGTCACAGTGACAGAAAGCTGATGAACACACCCTTATGTTGCTGTAATATTGTATTATAATTGCCACTCTTGTCAGCTACACTGAATTTTGAGTTCCTTCATGGCAGGAACTTTGTCTCATTGATTTCTGTTGTCCTTGGAAATTTAGCAAACTGCTCGCCACATAGATGATACACAATAAATGTGCGGTGAATTAAAATGAATGGACGGATATGCCTATCTACGGATGATACCACATGCACCTGCTGGTCTCGTGGAGCATCAGTGGGAGCCTGAGATAGCATCTCCCACTCCCTTCTGCATGACACCAAAGGCGCAGAGTATACAAAACCTATTACCACATTTGCACACAGGGCCCGCAGCCTGCTCACCGAGTCTTTGTGTTGGAATGCTTCTAGCAAAAACACAAGTGTAGCTTATGGAAAAATGTGCTTTTATGTGTGAGCCCTCTGGGCGTTTATGGCAGTGGCTTGGCTGGGCACAGTGTGTGTTGTATTCTCCTGTGAGCGCTGTGTGCTGCTAGATGGCTGCATTTAATTGGGCAACAGCTGGTGATAATTTTCTGTGTATGGAGTGAGGGATTTGGTGACTGATTCACTCTCTACATTGTGTTTCATTATCTTTGTTTTGCCCTTTCAGCTTTTGTAACAGGCTCTAAAGGAGTATGAGGTGGAGGAACCAAGACCCTAATATGAGTCTGAAACTCAAGATCTGCAAGCTAGGCAAAATGAGGTGCTTCTTCAGGAAAGCCCTTTGTCAGGAAGGACACAGACTCCCGAGTGCTTCCCCTTAGAGGTGCATCAGCGATAACGTAATTCAATGTTGATCTCTTAGAGCCACAGAAACAGAGGCAAGAGAGGTTGAGGGATCACCTGAGGTCACCCAGCATGCTGGGTGCTGAGCATGGACTCAGGTGAAGACTACTCCCAGCTCTGCACACCTTCCACTGCACTAGGACCCTTCCTTCCACCTCTTACATGTCTCTCCGACTCCATCGCCACCTTCCCAACCTTGGTTAAGCTGTGGAAGTTCTGAGAAAAAGGAAGCTCCATGAATGAGTCCTCCAGCTCTGCCCAGTGAATTCAGTGGCCTCAGCAGAGACGTGGAAACAACACAGAAGCCCCTGAGCATGGCAGAAATCCTTTCTTCCTGAGAATCAATCAGTTAATGCTGTAAAACATTACACCAACGTCGTGTTATCACTGGACAATCATGCGGCGTGCACTGGCTGAGCCAGTTCCTAGGACACTGCAGCCCTGGGGCACACCTGTCAACCCAGACACCCAAGAGGAAGGGAAGTTCAGAGGTGAAGTCACTAGAGGAGAAGAGCAGCAACTTATCACCAGAGGGAAATGGACTCGGCACATCCCAGAGCTCCGGTCATCCCGCAGCCAGCTCTGGCACTGCCAAGCAAGGCGGCTCCGCATCCCTTCCTCTATCCTTCTGCATGTCTGAAATTTTATGTCACTTCAAATTATCTATGGACGAAATCTATCAATGAAACTGGAACCCAAAATGGGGCTCAGAAGGGTCAACACAACACAGAGAGCGAACTTACCTCTGTTCTGTCCTGGCTAGGTCGCCGAATGGCTGTGACATTGGATTGAGCATTTCACCTCCCCTGAACCCAATTTCTCCCAGTGTACAAAGGGAAGGGTGTTTTGGATCATCCATGATATCCCTACCAAATATAATCATTTATTATTTGAGGTTTGTACAGCTCGCACATCCCTCCCAGGAAGAGGGCTGGAGCAGGGACAGGAGTCCACGGCCAGAGCGCGCTAGCCTGCAATTGAGCCGCTGTCTGAGCAGTGGGGCACTGCAGAGGCTCTGAAGAGTAAATAGAGGGTCAGGGACTTGATTACTCCATGAGGTAAGAGTTGGCTGCGGAGCTGGCAATTGAAAAGTAGAGAGAAAAGAATTGGAGCTTCCAGTTTGTCACACTCAAAAGATCTGCATGAGAAGAAAGATCACCCGCCCGGGCAGGAGAAAAGCTGGGGACATGTCGGCATGCTGCTCACACCCCGGGGCTCGTGAGAAGCCAGGCTGGGGCAGGATTCACACTCCGGAGTGCTCTGCAGGCAAGAACCCCCTCTGGGCAGTCCCAAATGTCAGGCCAGGCACCCGGCATATGCCTGACAGCCACGGGCTAATGATAGCCTTGGGAGGATGCGACTCAGTGCCATGGGGCGGTGGAGGGACTGGAGGTGTGCAATTAGGTTCCGCTAGGGTCACCTAAATGTGCACTGTGCAAACAGCATTCAGCCACAGGGATGTGGTGCAAAGATGTGCTCAATATTTTCTAAAACCACAGGCAGCGCGTTGATGGAGTGTATTTGGTCCAATGGACTCACATCTTTGCGCAGACACATCAAGGAGTCAATCTGGTTCTTAATCAGAAAAAAATGGTTAAACCTGATCTCACTGCCATGTTAGGCCAGCAAAACTGGGATTTCTGCAAATTGGTCAATTGGAGACAAATAAAGACCCGTATTTCTGACCTCGGAATCAATGATCACATTGCCAATCAAACTGTAGGTTTACAAACCTAACGTACATGTGTGCATGTGAGTGTGTGTGCGCATGTGAGTATGTGTGCGCATGCGTGGTGTGCTCCACCTCTAAGACACAAGGCATGGGCCTCATCCTGTATGTGGCCCGCCCTGCCCAATTCCTGTGGGGCCCACAGCAAAGTCTGAAGAAAGAGGGAAGGACGGCCATCTCTTGGGTCACACAGAATTTCAGGAAGACGATGTCATGTGAAGATGTTTGAAGTAGGAAGCTGGACAGGAATATGGGCTAAGAAGGATCCTAGCGCTCACCCGCAGCGGGCTCTGGAGAAGGCCGGCCTCCACTCCTGCACTTGTACAATGCCGGTGGAAGTACTGTCTTCTGGTGTTGTGTACAGTGAGTGGGCCATGTCAGCAGAGCGCTAGGTGCTTAGAAGATGTCCGCTGCCTTTTTATTTCCTGTCCTGCCTTTTCTGCTTGTGACAGTCTCCGTGCTCCCTGCCGAAATCTTAGCAGTACTGGCCCCTGCCTCTCTGACTTGACCATGGGGGCCGCCAGTTCGGAGGGCGAGTCCAGACTTCCCTGATGTTCCGTCTGCCTGGGAATAATGGAGAGAGGGGGTGGTTTATGTCAACACTCAGGGGGTGCCATTCTTTCAAGGTGCATAGACAAGGCAGTGTTGACAGTGTTGGAAAAATGGGTTGTTGGGTCACAGTCCCCCCACTAAAGCAGTTAAGATTGTTGGGAGAGTCTTAAGCCAGCCTCGCACTGACCCCAAAGTCAGAGCCCTCTCCGAGGCTGAATTTTCTTGAGGTCCTAGGAAGGAGGGGCAGGGCCTCAGGTGGGAGGGACACAGAGACCAGGCCCTCTAAACCTCTAGCGGTGTGACTTGGTGGGATGTTGATGCCCCAGCAGGTCCTCTGGGGGGCTGAGACAAGATTCCTTCTCTCCCCACTCTTCTCACTCCCACAGCACAGAGGCACCAGTGCACAGCCTGGAAGCCCCAACTCCAGCCCTCCCATCCCCAGAAGCCAGCCCTCCCTCAGCCGCCCCTCTGCTGAGGGCTGCAGGCTGGCAGTGAAGTGGCAGGCCATCATAGGACAAGCCCAGGCAGACCCACCATGCAACTGGTGAGGAATTCTGTGGTCACAGGGAAGAGGGTCATGTGGGGTCCAGGGTCCTGTGGCACATCTGCTGCCTTGGCCTGTGGGTAGAGGCACAGTTGAGAGGTCCTGAGTGGGACTCTACAACTCAGGGCCCAGATCCAGCCTCACTTACCTGCTCAAACCAAGATGGCAGCAAGAACAAGAGTAAAAATAGGGACACAAAACAGATCAAGAGACAAGGGACCCCAGAGGTGGCTTGGAGGCACGCAGAGGTCATAAGGAAGCCACTGCAATTCCAGTGAGGATCTGTTCATTCCTGTATTCTGCCAACATCCTGTCCCTCTATTTGTTGAGTAAGGAACAGGGGAGAGAAGACCAGGCTGTGCTCCCGGGCATCTCAGGTCCTTTAGGAAGTTCCACACAGCTCGGCCGTCACCATGGGGCTATCTGAGCAAAGCAACTTCATTAATTCACCCCTCTGATAAAAACGAATACAGAAGTGAGAGTCTCGCAACATCATAAAATCTGCAGTGGAGAGAGCTGTTGTTTTCCTATCGCTGGACTATTTCTGCTAAATCTGCCTGTGATTTTAAAGTGTGGAAACCAGTTAAAGTCCAACATATTAGACACACATGTAACCCAGGGGCCTCCCATGTTCACCCTACACCCCGACAGAGAGACAGTGGTTTAGAAGGTCCCAGCAAAGATTCCATTTCCCAAAGTTTTGGAAACTTGCATATTTCCTGCCAAATTAGAGATATGTCGAATCCAATAGGCTGTGGTGTAACAGAGTGTCCGTGTCTTGGTAAAATAGCATAACAAGTTTCCAGTACCCCACAAAGATAAAACATCCTCACATTATTGCCTGAGGTCTGTGGAACTGATGTTGCTGACAGTCCAAGCCATCCATCAAAACTAGTTAGTAATCTGTTCTTGGGCCATATTTTCTTTTCCATTCCCTAGTGATGAGCAGATATTAAGACAGAATGGTCTGCACATAATAATCCTAGAATTTTAAAGTTTTCAGTCAATGTCCCAGCAAAAAAAAGTAGCATTAAGTAATTCTATAAGAAATGAGTTTCTATAGTCATTTTTATATCTTTCCCATTATAAAACAAAATAAGAGTTGACCTTTCAAAGTACGCTACTTTTGAATTTATATAATTTCTTCATCCTGCCTGGCGTGGTGGCGCACGCTTGTAATCCCAGTACTTTGGGAGGCGGAGACCAGAGGATCCGGATTCGCGGCCAGCTTCAGCTCTCTCTCTCTCTCTCTCTCTCTCTCTCTACTTATTGAGACCCTCCGCAACTTCGTGAGACCCGGTTTCAAAATAAAGTATAAAAAATAGGGCCGGGGGTGTAGCGCGGAGGTAGAACGACCCTGGGTTCAATCCCCAGTACCGCAAAAAAAATAATAATAATAATTTCTTCATCCTTTTAAGAAGGATTTTTTTAATGAAAATAGGTAACTGTGCATGACTGGCTGTGCATAGGACTTATGCTAATGAAGTTATCCATTCAATGAGCAAATGTTGGCTGCTCCCATGGGACAGGCACTTCCTAGATGCTGAGACGACTCCACTGGCACGTGTGAGAGAGGGCCCAACTTCAAGGAAGGAGAGTAGGTTTGGAACTTGAACGATTTGTGATGGGGGATATCATGCCACCTTTCTGAGCCTCGGTGTCCTGGGCAAAATAACACAACAGCTCTCATGGAATGTGGTTGGGATAAGATTTGCACAATTCCCCTGTGAGAAGCAGGCTACGTACCACTGGAGATGGGGTGCAAGAGAAAGGGGGTGCAGAAGAGAGGGGGTATAGGATACAGGGGGTACAGGGGAGAGGGGATGTGCAGAGAGCAGATATGGGGGAAGGAGGAAGAGAGGAGAGGGGATATAGGAAAGAGAGAGAGAGAGTGCAGGGGGAATGGAGTGCAAGAGGGTGGGGATGAAGGGAGGAGGTACAGGGGAGAGGCATAAGACCAGAAGCAAGCAGGGGAGAACGGCCATGACATGGACCATGGCCAGGATGCACACATGGGGATCGGAGAGCTCAATGCGAGGCAGCCTGGCCGGATGTCATCATCAGTGGAAGCCAGTATGGTTTGGCAGAGGTAATGGCAGACCCAGTGCAGCAGGATGGGGACGGAGCTGGCAGTGTGGCTCTCTGCCAGGCAGAAGAGCGGAGGCACGGGTGGGATATGCAGCTAACCTAGACGAGCTATGTGCTGCATTTGGCTTCAGAAGTGAGATCCAGGTCACCCTAAGACGGAAGGGACAAAGTGGAGCCTCTTGCAACGCACATCTGAGTGGGGCTGAAGCCTGAGGTTCAGAATTCCAGGGAAAGGTGGGTTATTCAGGGACATCAAGGGTGGCGGGATCCAGCACCCAGGCTGGGAGCACTTCGCAAGACAGGGAGTGATGTTGGATCGGGTATCTACAGGGAGGAAGGGCACGCATGAAGCCTCTGTGTGGCTCATGGATTCATCCAGCAAATTCCAGAACAGCCTTGCTAGGTGCAGGGGATATTGGGTGAGGCCCAGAGCTGCAAAACCAACATGGACATACAGAGATGTAACAGGGACTCCGAGGACCCAGAACATGAACATGCAGGCAGCAGGGAAGAGTTGCACTGAACTAGAGGATGTTGGTTTAAAAATAGACTCCAGAGTACCCTGTCTATGCCTCTCCATCACCTCCACCTCCCCACCTGCCCCTCGCTTCTCCTAGGGGCACAGAAGCAAGGACCCAGAAGGAGAAAACCCCCTCATGGAGTGCTGGCCATGCGCTACATCACCCCCTGAGCCCTCCCTGTGCGTCCCCCAGGCGGCTCTGAGAGCATCCTCTTTCCTAACGAGGGGGCTGAGACTGAGCCACACTGAGACGTGACTGGGTTCCAGCCAACAGAGGCAAAGAAATGAAACCCGCTTTGTCCACAGCCCAACTCTGACCTCTGCTTGACACTTCATACGCTGCAAGTTCTGTCTCACCATGGGAAGAACCCTCTCCAACCCCCACTGTTGCTCAGGTCCCCCGTTGTACTTAATTGGGGTCGCATAACTGGCTAGTGTTGTGCCTCTGAGGCCAGATCCATTTTCTGAGAGATTGGGGGTAGTATCTTTGGAGATTTGGGTGACTCCGAATTACAGAAATAAAATGCAAAAAAATAGCCTTACCCGCCGGGTCACACGCTTGTAATCCCAGCACTTGGGAGGCAGAGGCAGAAGGACTGCAGGTTCAAGGCCAGCCTCAACAACTTAATGAGGCCCTCTGCAACTTAGTGAGACCCTGTTTCAAAATAAAATAGGGCTAGGGGTGTAGCTCAGAGGTAGAATGCCCCTGAGTTCAATCCCCAGCACCACACACGAACACACACACACACACACACACACACACACACACACACACTACATGGGTTTGGCTAGTAAGAATACATGTGTGTACAAGTGTGTGTCTGCCAGTTTATGTGAGCATCTGTGCAGAGAGAAAATGTAGAACAGTTATCAAAATGTAGTTATATCAAAATGTGGTATTATCACAGTTGTTATATCTGTGAAATAAGATTCAGGGGTGATTTTAATTTTTGCTTTTTAGTTTTCTTATTAAAATTTTTTCTTTGCATTTAACATAGAAATTTTAAGTGCAGGAGGAAAAAGCCATAATGCTATATTTACTGGGGTCAAAAAAAGAGAAGCAGCATAGTCTTTGTGGTTAAAGCAGGCACCTTGGGGACAGTGGGTCTCCTCCTCCACGGGGCAGGTGGCACATTCACTCTCTGGGGGATGTTAAGCGGAGGGCTGAGGGGGTGTGCAGATGTATGGATATTGGCTGCAGTATAAGCAGTAAATCAGACAGGGACAAGACCAACGCCATACCACATGGCACTTGCCCTATTGGAGTGATGCCCTGTGGGGTCATCAGTGTGAAGGCCCCAGAGCAAAGGCAGGAAGATCCATGGACATCATTTGGGAAGGAAAATGATGCATGGACCAGCTAGAGGCCAGTAAGGATGAAGTCAAGTGGGTGAGCCAAAGAAGTACTGGAAGGTGGAAAGGGCAGAAACTGTTAACTGATGAGTAGTTGGGTAAAGGACCTGGAAGAGTCAAGAATGACAAACACAAGGCCATCTGGAGGGACGAGGACTATGAAGGGACAAACTACACAATCAGGCTGGAAACACTGGATTTTGAAGTTCCTAAGGGATACCCAATGGAGAGATCAAGAAGGCAACTGGGCAACTTTGGAGCTGGAGAAGGCATCCAGGGATGGAGAAAGGGTCAGATCATAGGGTAGATGGTCAGTGGTGCTAAGGGGGAGGGATGGGGAAGCCCAGCAGGAATACACCCATAATACTGAGGAAAATAGGTGCTGGACCAGAATGCCAGCATTCACCAGTGGGAAAGGTAATGGATCCTCAAAGAAAACTAGAGAAAGACCAGGCAGATAGAAAGGAAACCTGGAGAAGGGGAGCCATGGAGGCTGAGCTTAGAGATTTTTTCAAGAGAGGAAAGTTTGACAAGGACAAGTGCTGTAGAAAAGAAAAAGTGAAATAAGTACTGACATACTTTCTTGACATTAGATAGATAGATAGATAGATTGATAGATAGATAGATGATAGATAGATGATAGATATGATAGATGATAGATATAGATAGATACATAGATATGATAGATTATTGATAAAGATAGATGATAGATAGATAGACAGATAGACAGATAGATGAAAACAAAGTATAGACAACCATTTTAAGAAGTTTAGTTATGAGGGGAGGAGAGTTCTATGGTAATAACTAAAGGTGAAAAGGGTCCACAGCAGGGTGTTTCATTTCTGTTTGTTCTGATGACGGAGATTTAGACCTGATTTAATACCTGTGGAAGGAGCTGTTGAAGAAAGAATAAATTTCCTGGGTCAGGAGAAGGAGATGGTACTACACAAGAAGAATGGGATCTCTTCAATAGCATGAGAAGGGAGGAAGAACAGAGGTGGTGGCTCCTAGAGCAAGCTGTGGGGTTCCTGGTCAATCCACCCAGGATACTGTATCAGTCAGAGTAGACTACTTGTTTCAATACATAACCCTTTGGTCTCACTGGCTTCTCATAATCACTTTTTCCCCTTTGGTGTTTGATTTTTGGTTATCTGAATGGGTGGTGACTGTGGGCGCCATGCTCCACCCCATTCAGGGCTCCTGGATCTTTTCATCTATTGTGCAGGAATGGCTGGGACCTCGGGAGTTCTTTCTTGGATCTTCTAAATCCAATCAACAGACAAAAAAGGGAGAAAAATTGGATGGTGTTGCAGGAAGATTTAAGTCACACTTGAAAACGGTATTCCTCACTCCTGTCAACAGGTACACTGGCCAAAACCCAGCCATTTACCCAGAAAAATTGCAAGGGTCTGGAAGTGCTGTCCATCTGTGTACCCAACAAGAGGGGAAGTTAATGGGCCATGTGCTTTCCCTGTCAAAGAGAGAAAAAATCGTTGTTGTTGCACTTATTTTGTTAATACTTGTCCATAGCAGTTAGCTCTGTGGCTTGAATGGTGGGCCCTCAACAATCTTTGAGGAAGAAAGAAAGGAAGAATTGTTTAGGGAAGTGGTTGAGGGGGAGAAAACAGTCCTTTTATAGAAGTGAGGCTGACTTTTCAGACACGGATAGAGAAGGTGGCCACTTAACTGATGCAATTTGAGTGAATCTTTCTATAAAATTTTGATAACAAATAATGAAAGCCCAGTTGTAACAGTTAGAACCTCCATCCTGAAAAGGGAATACAAATAATCCAAAATTAAAACCTATTAAAGCATGTCCTCAGTTATGAGGAAGAAGGTACCAGAAGTCAGAAGGACATCTGGTCTACCTGACAGATACTCAAATGCTGTGGTCTAGACTACATGTATACAGAGAACTGATAGTGCAGTTGGTAGTGCTGATGTTGGGAGTTATATATTGTATACCCCTTGGTTTCTCATTTAGCTTTTTGCTTCAATTTCCATTAACTAATCAACTCACTCACTTATTTTACCATTCAATAAATATGCACCAGGCTGAATTAGTACCAGTGCTAGTGTGTAGGTTCACAGAGCTGATTAAGACTGCTCATTGTCTAGTGAACAGGCAGATATGGACACCAAAATGTAAACTAGTGCAGACTCAGGAGGAAGCCAAGTGAAGAAGCAGTAATCCCTTGACAGGTCAGAAATAAGATGGTGATAGTATGACTCTCCAACCAATTCATGAAAGATGAAGGTTCCAAGGAAGAAGAGAATCAAAGGCAAGAAGAAAAGTTATATACGCAGAAGACTTGGAATGAGCAGAGGTATGGCGTGGGGATATACACAAAATAGTGTGGCACCCTGATGGAACTGTGGACACCTCTCATCTTGCTCAAAACACTGTCTGTATTATCTCTGTATCTCCTAGTTGTCTCTGGTGATTTTAATGTAGCATTTTAAAATGCCAGTATGTTTTAATAACACAGTATACCTTTTGCTCTTGCAAAAACATCACATTATTCAATGTACACAACTGCAAAGGATATGACTCTTATATAATTTATGTGTCCTTGTGGTATGTTATTAATGTGTGCACTTTATAAGGGTATAATTTTGGAAGCGATTTTCCATAAAAATTGCTGCAAGTGTTATCTTAGAAATTTGAGATAATTTGGCACAATATTATTTAACCAAATTACCCCACTAATAACATCTCTTCAGTTGTAAATATCAGTTCAGAATGACATCACAAAATTTTGGTAAGACATTGAGTTTTGTAGACTCATCCAGATATTGCCACATAATTTAGGGTGAAGAGCAACTTGCTCTGTTCCCATGAATGAGCCTGCTTCATTCTCCTGGATTGAAGTGCACTTTTTGGCCAAAACCTACAATATTTCATGACATACTAAAACACTAATAAAGTTTGATTCTGAGAAGCCATCAAGGCAGGAGGATGTATGAAAATGAATAATTAATTGACATGAAGGTAACCTAGAATTATGTGTTGGCTTGGTCTTCTTGTAGCTCTTTTGTGATTTGGGACAAGATTTGATAATTCAATAATCCTTATTTTCCTCAAGGATTATAGGAAGATAATGGTATTGGGCTAGATCACAAAACCTTCTTGGGGCACAAATTCATCATCCTTGATCCACATTAGTACTTAGTTATGTATTGTCCTACATTATCTATGTGCAAGGTCTATATACCTACAAATATGTCTCTACAAACATGTCACTAAGCCATGCAGCCCACGACATAGATCATCCATGCATGCATTTCTAAAGCACTTACCAAGCTTTCTGGACTATGGGCTATGACTGTCAAAGACTTTCTAAAGCACTTAGAAAGCTTTCTGGACTATGGGGGAAGACTGTCAATTCCCATAGGTCCCTGTCCAGGCCCTAGACCCATCCCTTATTTCTGTGTCCTTGGGAAGTTCCCTTCTCTCTGTGCATGGTGCTTTGAGGATGTCATATGACCTCTGTGAACCTGAATTTCCATTTCTTCATCTGTGAGGTGGGCATGATAACATCCTACTTCATAAAGGTAGAGTTCAGAATTTCAGTGAGAAACAGTGACAGCACCTGACTCCAAAGGACACTCCAGGAAATTCAGCAAATGACTAAACATGAAAAGAACTGGGCGAGGGCAGATATTAAGGAAGATCTTACCCTGTCCTCCCGAACCTAGCTCAGCATAGAACAAGAGGAATTCCAGTGTCGCTGGTAATCATGAGTGACACATCTTTTTACCTCTATCATAGAACAATGGAAGGACTCACCAAATGCCTTTTAAATGAAATTGAAACCACACTCCCATTTTATTGGGGAAAAAAACCTTCTAAAATGAAACAAGCCTTGTACCAAATGATGCCCTATATCCAGGGAAGGCAAGACTATGTATATCATGGGTCTCTACACAATTGCAAGCCACCTAGAAGCTGTAAATGTAAGACACTGTTGAGTAGGATGCTTAGAACAAAGTGCTGAGCATTTGGGAGGTTGGCAGAGCTATCAGAGACCTTGAAGCCTGGCTGGGGACAGGATGAATGGCTTTGGTGGTTAGGAACAAAGACTCTAATGTGCTAATTCTCTTTGTGATTCTGAGTATAAATGTCCTGGTCCCTGGAGTCCATAGTCATGACAGATGATGACTGATGGGCCAACTGTTCTCCCTGGCCCAGGCTGTGCTGAGCCTGGCCAGCATCTTTAAATAAGGAGTGAAGTTGGGGAGAAAATGTGCTTTGCTAAGCTGCCTCCAGTACTAAAGAAATCATGGCATGTGGCGGTGGGGCAGAACAGTAGAGTTATACCCTCTGAAACCACACTTTCATGCAACATTGAGTCTTTTGTGGAAAGGCAGATCTCTTCCTCCTTCTACCCAGTCATTGTTCATATGTTTAAATATTGTCTACAGCGATGCCAAAAGGAAAGAGTGATCATGATAACAAGACACAGCCCTTCCTTCTGAAGGTTTAAATCTCCTGTGGTCAGCAGGTCTTACTTGTACTTCCTTAGCCCCTTCTCTTAAGTCCACATTTCCTCTCCTATTCCCTATCATGCGTGGAGTAGGGTAGGGTCTTATCTAAAATCTCTTGGAAAAAACAAAATAAAAACCAAAGGTTCTCCCCCAAGAAATACATTCAGACCTTCAAAGAGCTCAGTGCTGGCCAACTATCAATCAGTCACTGAAAATGTCTCAGAGTTAGGCCCAACATCAGGTAGCTAAGAAGAGGGTAAAGCAAATTATTAGATCCATGTTGCAAAGGGGACCCCCTTCCTAACCCAGATTCTTGTGTCTCAATACAAATCTACCCTTACTCATGGGTCAAAAATCTCTTCACTGGGGTATGAACTGCTTCTACCAGCCTGTCCACATTCAACTTTGTGTGAAAGTTGTCAAAATCAAGCTGGAATCATTTTGGTCAAGCCTTCACGTAAAAACATAGCAATAAATAAAACCTGGAGGATACAAAGGGGGGAATACAAAAGACTGCAAGAACCACAACCTTGCACACACCCCACCTCAAACGTACACAAAGACTAATTCTGCAAGGACATCTACCCAGAAGCTGTCTGTTCAACTTCGGACTGGCACCACCCTTGTTATTTATCCTTCAGTACCCTTGTTAGTAATACTTCTGTCCAAGGATCATTGTTTCGCAATATCCCACATAACCCTACTCCTTTTGCCTTTAAAAGTTGCCCCTTGCCGCAATATCTTTGAATATGTTCGTAGTTTAGTATGGCATGTCTATTCCCATTGCAATGCTCTGCTATTCCCAAATAAACATATCCATCTTTGGAGACTTTCTCAGACAGCATTTTACAAAGGAGGAATTTAATATAGGGCCTGAAAACTTGCCTGTGGAGTCATTGGATCTCAGCTTTCTGGATACGTCTCACCATGGCACCATCTCAAGTGAAATGCTCGCAGCATGTATGAGTGGAAATAAGTGCAGAGTTAGCAAATGTTTACCAAGACGCCACTTTTTGTAAGACAAAGAAAGAACGTTAAGATGGGATTCTTGCTCTCAGGAGGTTATATCTGTGAGAACAACACTAAAACAACATGTAACAAGAAGAAACAGTTTGGGGTAGGGTTTAGTCGATGCTTGGCTGTATTCACAGAGAATGAGAACAGACCAGGGGGGCATGGATGAGGTTGGCATGTGTCTGGAATGGCTGGTAATTTGGTTCTTAAGGTAGAGATGGGCTGAGGAGGGGAGAAGGTTACCTTCCTAATGCAGGACTAGAGTGCTCTTACTCATAAAGCTTTTCTGAGAGTCCCAGAGAGGCCTCTGTACCCAGAAGCAGAAGAAAAGTGAGAACTGTTCCAAACCTAAGCATGCTCCATGGAACCACAGAAACCCCACCGAAGTTTCAGAGAGGAACCTCTGAGTTCTACCTCAGAAGAAGGGAAGGAGCGTGTCATGAAAGTGGATGCAAAGACCAGAGCTTCTTTCAGAGTTTGCAAAATTCCACTTAATTCTCTCACCGTGTTACATCTGGGGCACTGTGGTGGTAATGTTACAGGAATGCCAAGAAGTTGCGCACAAATGCAGCAATTATTACAGCTTGGGGACCAGTCACACAAAGTCACGAAACCTGGCAACACATTAGCTCTCTGTGCAGCTGATGGTGGCCTGACAGCCAAATTCTACATGTGCTGTGGAAAGAATTTTCGCCACCCATGATGCCAGTTGCCGAGCCAGGGCCGTCTTGAGTTTGGGGTGTGCAGGCAACATCAATGGCAGCCACTCTCTGGGCCCTGAAGAAAGAGCCTCAGAAGGTCAGCCAAGTGCTTGAAGGCTTAGCGACATTTAGCTCGGGCTTACCCTGTATTCAGACAGGTATAGACTGCTCCGGTGCTGTTTGTAGAATGTGATTCAATTCTGCAAACACATATTTAGCATATATTGTGTGCCAGGATGCCTGCAAGACAAAGGTCTATAGAAATAAATAAAAAGCATTCCTTGTTTTTAATAAGAACCTAGTCTGACAAGAGTCACATACACAAATAAGTACAAGAGTTATGAAAAGGAGCGTAAGAAATGTAACTGTGTTCATTTTTATAATCTCCAATTAATTCCTTATCTCGAACATCATAATCACCTTTTAAAGAATAAATAAATTGAGTGCAGAAAAATCAGTGACCATCTAAGCCTCAAAGCTAGGCAGTGTCAAAATAAAATATTAGCCTATAACCTTAGACTTCAAGGCCAGTGCTCTTCTCATTACAAAATATGATTCCTTTGTAACCAAACCTCTTCAATTTTCTATAATCCAATTACATAAATAATTATATTAAATGTAAATGGTCTAAACCCATTAAGAAAAGATGGAGATTGTTAGATTGAATTTTAAAATCCCAATCATCCGCCTTTAATAATAGACTGTGAGAGTGTCACTCAGCATGTGGAAAGCTGAGAAGACCATTACTCCCGTTCTTAATTCAACAACAACAACAACAAAAAAGGGCAGATAACCTACAAGTTCACAACATTCCTGAACCTATTAGTGAGTTGGAGTCTCAGGACAACCAAATAATGCAGAATATAAGGGAAGACAGGAAAGGAGAAGGGAGAAGAGATGTGGGTACTTGCTTCCTAAAGCAGATGCTGCTGCCTGACAGGCCAGGGGGAGGAATTCAGCTCGCATTTGTAATGAAGTGTGGGCTAGCGTGCGACTGGAACCCTGGTGCCATGGCCAAGGGAAGTCCCGTCAAGTTCCACTTTCTTCTCCATGGACCTCACTGGGTGCCAGTGAAGAAGAGGAACTTGAGGAAGCTGGGCTGTCAGCTCATGGGAGGTGGGCAGCAACAGCAGCAGAAGAGGCGCATCCCCAGCCCTGAGTTCTACCCCCATTTCTTCTGTGGAATAAAAGGCTCAAGCCACTGGAAGAAAGATGGGGAGCCTGGTTGCCCAGGGGAAAATCTACTGTAGCAGGAGAAAAGGATCAGAAAACAAACCATCTACTGGGGGAGGGGGAGGAAAAAGGGAACATCAGAGGTTGGAAGACTGAGATGCCCCAGGGCTGGGGAGGGGATAACCACTGAGAGGCTCTGCCCCTGAGACCTGGGACACAGAGATGTCCAAGCTGAGGCTGACTCAGGAAGACAAAGAACTCCAGCCTGTCTCACCTCTGGCATGAGCGAAAGGAGGGGCAGGGGCGAGAGCATAGGGAGCAGCTCAGGAAAAGACAAAACTAACAGAGAAACAAGTAGAAAAGGTATCAAAGGATCCAGGCACTGCATTCAGCCCAGGTGACATCGGAGGAGGCAGGACCCCACGGTGCACCAACCGCAGTGACAACAACCACATCCAGTCGCCACTGCATCATGGCCCCACGATGACAAGCCTTTTTTTCTAACCAAATCTTAGTTTTTGGAAGTGGAATATTTATACTTAATTAGTGATACTAATTGATTCTCTGAGATGATCTTTTCAAAATGTAAATTAATGACGTCAGCCTCCTCCTTAGAACCCTGCCGACCCACCCTGGCTATTTCTCCAGCCTCAGCCTGCACCAACCTCTGCTTCCCACCCTGAGGCTCCCACAGTTCTTCAAACATGCTGACAACTTTGTGGCCCCCAGCCTGCCTGCCTGTGGGCTCATCCCTCTATCTAGAACATTCTTACTCTCGTTCTTCATCTCTCAGGTCACCATTTAAATGCCACCTTCCCCAAGAAGGTTTTCATGAATATCCAATCAAAACAGGGCCCTTCCATTCCCTCTCTTTCATTCCATTCTTTTCTTTAATAAAGAAAGTTCTTTTCTTTTCATCATAATTTCAAATAATAGATGTTTATTTGATGAATATCTTTCCCACTAGACTTTAAACTTGATGAAGTTGAAGACCTGGTTTTTGTTGTTACGGTTGTGTTATTGTGTGTTTGCTGTTTTTGTCTGGTTTGGTTTGTTATCGTTATTCTGTTTTGTTTTTATATCACTGAACACGCAATGCCTAATGCACTGCCTGGCACACAGTAGGCAGTCAACAGACTGTTCCAAATATGTGATAAAAATATTTTACAAATCAATGAAACTCATAAAAGAAAGGAAAAAAGAGAAGAAAGGAGAAAGGGAGAGGAAGAGGAAAGAGACATGGACTGCCAGGAAGAGGGAGTGTAGGGAGAAAGAAATAGTGAACAGATGATTTATTCTATTTGAGACTTCATTTTGCTTTAAACCGGGGGTCATCAGGCTTTGGCTGCCACCAGAGTCATCTAAGAACTTTAAAAACTACTGATGCCTGGAGGCCATTCCCACTGATTCTTCTTTGATTGGCTTTTGGTACAGCCTGGACACTGGGGTCATTCAGAAGCTCCTAGGTGATCCTGATGCACAACCCTGAGCCCAGGGGCATGATACCGGCTCACTGACCCTCCTCAAGGCTGAAAGAGCACAGGGAGCCACATTCTGGCCAGGTGCTGGTCACCAGCTGGCAGGCACGTTAGAAAGTGCCCCCTTCCCCTAGGGGATTGCTCACAGGCCACTAAGCCTTTTGATCAGAGCTTCAGTTCTGCTCAAGGGCAGATTCAGCCAGACATGTAGACTCTAGAGTATCAGCTGGTGGGTATGTGCCCAACCCTAGGCCTGGCAGTCCAGGACACGGTTAAGAAGAATAGCCAAGGAGCTAGGGTCAGGCTCCATGTCCAGGCAGCGCTAAGCTCTGTGTAATGCAGGTAGGAGCTGCCTCAGTGGACCATGGACAGTGTGAATAGAAATTACAATTTAACTATGCATTGAGTGTAACTTTGTGAGATATCTCATGTCACGAGTGTCACTAGTCATTCTCATATGCTGATCTTTGATCCAATAAACACATAGTTGATCAGATAAATGTAGAAGCTGAGTTTCCTTATAAAAGACCCATATCCAGGCTAGGTCTTAAGTGTGTGTCTGGCCTCCCCATGGCTCCCTCTGTCTTCCCAGGCCCTGACTGTTTGGCGCTTGTGCTTGGGCCCCTGTCCTCATTACCCCTCGATTCCTCGCAGCTGCCATTTTCCCAAAGGAATCCTGCAATCCTGTTCTGGGTTTTTTTTGGGGGGGGTACATTTTAAGAAACCCTGCAGCAGAGCTGTGTTTCCTACCCTCCTCCCTGCCTTCCTTTACCTCCAAAGTCCTTCCAACACACTGTGGGCCAGCCACAAAAGCTCACAAAGTGATTTGACAGTCCTCAGAGTTCTTTGTGGCAATACTGCCCTACATAAGCTATCACCTCCATTCAGCCCCCAGTGACCCGCCTCCTCCAGCCATGCCCCACCTCTGAACCTTGCTACATTGAGGACATGCTTTCAACACATGAGCCTTTGGGGGACATTCCAAACACGAACCCTAACATAGAGGTAGACCCCTTTTACAGGTCATTAATAAAATCTATGAAGCCAGTTTTTATAATGGCTTTTTATTTAATGTAAGCCACACACACACACACACACACACACACACACACATACACACACACACACACATACACACACACACACACACACACACACACACACACAGGAGAACTGGCTGACAGATCCCTGCAATACAACACTCCAAAAAATCACCAACTGGAATGAAAACCCAGGTTAGGAGTGAGATTTGCCATGCCCAACACTTCGTGCTGATTGGAACCTCTGGATCAAGTCAAAAGACAGAGGAAATGTAGGCTTGATGAAGCATGAATAATTGAGATCAGGCCAGGATCAGAGAGAAAGAGGATTCCAAAGGATAAAATCAATTTGTAAACATAAGAGTCTATATCTATCTATGGCTCACGTTCATTTCCAGACACAGCATGTGGAATGCTTGTCTGGCAACTGTCATCAAATAGCAACGTTCACTTCTTTGATGGCCTCAATATGAATTTCCAACTAACAGAGATCACCTACAACTTCGAGGCATAGAAAGATAAAAGTTGTAAAACTTGTAAACAGTCAAGGCCCAGAAGGGTCATTGTGCTTAGCATTATAAACTAAAAAGTCCAATATTGGCTTCTGAAAATACCACCCACCCCATACCATTAGTCACCAAAGAAGAGACAAGCTCACATGCTAACCTTCTTCACTTTTCTCTATCTCTTCTTTATTTTTATCTTAACCTCACCCCCTCTTTGCACACACACACAC
>PVJS01009331.1:0-17414 GCA_004027185.1 Glis glis
CCTCCGTGCTACACCCCCGGTCCTATTTTTTATACTTTATTTTGAAACCGGGTCTCATGAAGTTGCGGAGGACCTCACTAAGTAGAGAGAGAGAGAGAGAGACAAGAAGAGAGAGAGAGAGAGAGAGAGAGAGCTGAGGCTGGCCGCGAACCCGGATCCTCCAGTCTCCGCCTCCCAAAGTACTGGGGATTACAAGTGTGTGCCACCACGCCCGGCCTTCCTTTTTCTTCTTCTTCTTCTTCTTCTTCTTCTTCTTCTTCTTCTTCTTCTTCTTCTGTACTGGAGATTGAACTCAGGAGCATTCTACCTCTGAGCTACATCCCTTTTTATGTTTCGTTTTGAAAGGGTCTCCCCGGGTTGCTGAAAGTCTCACTACATTGCTGAGACTGTCCTTGTGATCTTCCTGTCTCAACCTCCCAAGTACTAGGATTACAGGCGTGTGCCACCACATCTGGCTGTATTTCTTCAAGTGTCTGTTCAGTTCAATTGCCCATTTTTAATTGGCTTATATGGTTTTTTTTGGTGTTAAGTTTTTCAAGTTCTTTATATATTCTGGATATTAATCCTCAGGACAGATAAAATTTCTGATCCCCATTTTACACTTTAGGAAACCAGAGGTTGGGATGGTAGCAAAACTCATATAAGTTTAGATGGCTAGAAAGCTTTGCAGCCCCACAACCGAGACCCAGGTCTGGCCCTTCAGAGTTGAATCTCTTTCCCACTATTACATGTATTTTATTAATCCAGGACTAATGGTCCGAAAAAAAGACTGCCTATTCAGTTCTCTGATGGAGAATCAACATTGTCAATACTAAATGATTTGTATATCAAAACCTACTCTTAAGATTGGCAGTGTGTTTTATTTTCACAGATAAAAGCATGTTTAGGAATTAGAATTTTTACTCACATATGTAGCAAAGCACAATTATAAAATTATAAATAGACATACACATTATAAGGATCTTATGTTCACTAATATATGTTTATCCCTCACAATCCACCTAGGAACAGGACTGGATTGACAAGGTTGGTGATTACAAGGGTTGTTTTGGGGCATAAGAGACCCTGTTATACCATCTTTATTTGGTTTAGTAGTTCTGTGACAAATGCAGGAAGATTAGTCCTTCAGAAAATTTTTGTGGCAGGGAGAGTACCACAACGTTGAACTTGGTTCTTGAGGGAATAGTATTCACTGCTGTCCAGACAAAGATTAGCGACAGACATGAGTCTGACTATGAAAACATTCTTCAGGAAGTACTGCTTGCTTGGTTGTTGCTTCTCTAGACTTGGAATCTTAATTTTAAGAGAGAGGGATCACCCTTGGTAGAAAACATCTAGAATGGTATCTTAATGTGTTGGTAAATTTGAGGTTCTATGCGCATGATCCTTGGTTCACTGAGAACGATTAGACTCATATTCTGAAATGAGGTCTAAGCACATTAGTATCACTTAGGGTCCCAGCAGGAAATGGGTGGCATGCTCAAGGAGGTCATTCAAGGTGGTGTAGTGCAGGGACTAAAAGGCCAACTTAAGGAACCAAGAATTCTAGCAACATGCCCAGACACTCAGAGACTGCAAGCCAGGGCTTGTATTGCCCTGGATCTGAAGATGTGGGCAGATAGCATGCACTGCTGGAACACTGAGTTAAGGCAGCTGTGGAGAGGCAGACAAAGAACGGAACCACCCCACCAGGGCCCCAGATCCCTGATGGCTCACTCCCCTGCTCGCCGATCTCCCTGTGGAGCTTCCTGTCCAGGAGTCTAAGCAGCAGCCAGGAAGCGAGGGCGCTCAGCAGTGTGGTCTCCAGAGGCCCATCCTACACAACCCCCAGGAAGGGCAGATGGAGAGTAACCAGAGAAACACTTCCCACAGCCGTCATCGTACAGGATATCAGCCTCTGGTTCCAGAAGGAGCCGAGGGAGCCCTCGGCCATGTTCTGCTGGAGGACCCTGCAGGCATTGCAGCAGGGCTATGTTGTTCTTTCCAAAATAATCTATTTTCTCTTTCTTTTTTGCTAACGTTTGCTTCATACCATGCCTTGAACCGTTGGTTTCAATCAAGGGTTTCTCTTTGACATACTCCCTGATATCCTGGCTACTTGATTTCTTTCCCAATACTGCGGTGTTTTCTGTCCATTCATTGGTGTATTCGGCTCTCTCCTCAAACCGGACATCCTGTCCTGCATCCCCTTCTCACAGGACTGTCCCGCCATCCTCAGCAATTGGAGGCTTTTAAACTATATTCTGATGATTACAATGCACCAATAAAAAAATAAGTAAATAACAAAAAATTCCCTGCAATTAAAGGACTTGATCATAAGAGAAAGAGTCAAGGGATGGGGAGCAACAGCTCCTGACCATGGCAGCATGTCACCTATCGGGCGGTCACCCTTAATTACAGGTATTTTTGCCATTTCATGAAAATAGTCCTTGTTCTTATAAATAGTAGTCATTTTTTTATTCCAAATTCTTTTCCATCTCCTGAAAATGGGAAGACCAGTCTGGCATTTTCTGAGGTTTTCCCAACTGAATAAAATCAAATTGAGTTTAAAAAGAGAGAGAGAGAGAGAGAGAATAGCCTCATTTTGACTGGGTTGAAACTTCACAGTGTGGAATAATTATTTTTAATGTGTGATCAATGTCTTTCCCCATTCTCCCTTATTCTTTATTTCTTTTATTCTGGTTCCATTGCATTGATTTACTTTCCTTTTTTTGTGTGTTTACTTACAATGCTATGAATTAAATGTAGACACTGTACTACATAATTGTGTGTGTGTGTGTGTGTGTGTGTGTGTGTGTGTGCGTGCGTGTGCGCCCATGTGTGTGTTTGGGAGGTGGTGAGAAATATTTTAGATGTTCTTAGAGGCTAACAAGTGAATTAAAAACCAGGCTAATTCTGCCTCTGTCCCTGAGATGGTGGCCCAGTCTTTACAAGTCATGTGGTTCTAACTCTGCCTCCGCTTCCCTCCGCTCAGATTCGAAGCCAGAGCAAAGCCTCGGGGTCTGGCCTGTGTGAGGGCGATGAAGTGGTGTCCATCAACGGCAACCCCTGTGCCAACCTCACCTACCCGGAAGTCATCGAGCTCATGGAGAGCATCACCGACTCTCTGCAGATGCTCATCAGAAGGTACAGAGTGTTGTGGGAAGATGCGTTTCCCCTGCGGCTAGACAGGACGGTCACAGCCTCTACAACATCTGCATCCTGTGACCGGGGAGGCAGCGAGGTGCTGGGTAGGGCAGTGGAGTTACACAGAAATACCACAGTGCTTGGAAAATGGGCAATTCTATTCCACTAAGCATTCTGGTTAATCAAGAATTATGTGGAAAATCTTTGTTTTGAGCACTTTATTGAAAATCTTAGGTATTTCAGACTGCTTCCTTAGAAAGCTCAGTATAATGAACATAATTTGATACTTGTTTCCAAGGTCAAGATTTGTCTGATGGTTCAAGATCACTCAGTTTTAATTCCCAGATTCACAGATGAATTAAAAATGTTTAAGTGTTAAACCATTGAACTATAAAATTTTCATAGAAAGAGGATATCTAGGAGAAGGAAAGAAACACAAACAAAAAGCTTAAATGTAACCAGATTTCTGCTTGGCAGGGCCTCTAGAAAAACCAATATTTGGGCCTGGGCAAAAACAGATGATTAGAATAAAGATCTTCCATTATCAAAGCAAGTCATTTGTGAATTCAATTTCTTCAAATACCACTATTGTTTAAAAAGGCACGGGAATGCTTTTAAACATAAAAACAAAAGAAAACAACATTGAGGGTAATCACAAAAACTCCAGGGTGGACATCTTCCAGGGTACAAGTCACAGTGCAGTCCATACTGACTGTGCAGCGGGAGCCTGGCCGTTGAAGGAACATGAATCCGAAAGGACAGCTCTGTTCCCGGGGAGCAGCCTTCAGCAGATGCCAGGGAACCTCACAGCCCTCTAGGTTTTGCCTGAGCGCTACAGAAATACCGCCTAGAGCACTGTCCCTCTTGACCATCATTCAGGATGGTTCCATTGCTATATGAAAATGAGCTCTGCAGGGTCAAAATCTGTGACAGTAAAGGAAATCCAGCACATTCCAGAATCTCTGTCCACACACTTACTCGTGAAGCTCAGCGTTCACGGCCTTGGGATCCCACTTACCTACGAAGCTGTGTTTTCTTTGAAAGGCCTCAGCAGGAACACTGGCCTGTGCTTCCCCGTAAACCTCTGCCGTGTCTCCAGGTCAAGTCTACTCCTATTCAAACTAAGGGACACGACTTTTTCTACTTTGTTCCCTTTTTCGTGTGTCCACCACCATGACTAGGACAGCTTCTCTTGTTGGGTGGGACTGCCCTACTGGTTCCTGATTGATACAATGCCCATCACTGGGGAAGCCCATGGTGGTTTCAAGCTGCTCCTGGGTACATATTTACTTTCAGAAAGAAGCAGACTAGTTCTGTGCTACTTTTAATAACTGGAATCGCAGTTATTATTGTCTTTCTCTTACATATTTTGACTTATTACCAAATAAATAATGAATTGAAGGGATTCAAAACAGAATTCCCAATTAAAATCAGCCCGAAGGTAATCATCGCCACCACCTCTCCGGGCACCTGAACATCATCTCCTGCAATCAGGTGTTTCTGTCACTCATATCACAGTCACCTGTCACAGGCAGACACGTGCTAAACCTTCCTGGATTATGGCCAGAGATGGCTGGGCAAGACTATTTTTTAAAAACTTCTAGCTGGAGCTGGGTGTGATGGTGAACGCCTGTAATGCCAGTATTCAGAGATAGGAGGATCACAGGTTCAAAGCCAGCCTCAGCAATTTAGTGAGGCCCTCAGCAACTTAGCAAGACCCTGTTTCAAAATAAAAATAAAAATAAAATAGTGCTGGGGGTGTAGCTCGGAGGTAGAATGCCTCTGGGTTCAATCCCTAGTACCACACACACACACACACACACACACACTCCTAGCCAGGTGTGGTGGCACATGCTTGTAATACCAGTACTTGGGAGGCTAAAACAGGAGGATCACAGGTTAGAGGCCAGACTCAGCAACTTGTGGAGACCCTGTTTCAAAATAAAAAATAAAATAGGCCTGGAGGTATAGCTCAGAGATAGAATGCCCCTGGGTTCAATTCCCAGTGCCACAAAATAATAACAACAACAATAATAATAATAATAATAATAACTTCTTAAGTCTGTTATCACCTTAAATTTTATTAAAATGATAAAATAGAAAGAAAATGGTTTATCTAATCATGTTACATAAATTATGAAATGGAGTATCTATATAGATGAAGAGACATTGGTGACTAAAAACTTTATCTCTCATGCTTTTATGATTTTTATTCATGTATGTCCATTTTACTTCAGCTACCAAAACATGTTAGCATTTTTGTCACTTTTTAAATTAAAAAAATTATTGGTGCATCATAATTGTGCAATATAGTGAGGTTCCTAGTGACACAGAGTGCTTATGAGATTATTCTGTCTGTTTCCTTCCTTCCCCGTACCTCCCCTTTCCCTCTCCTCCTTCCCCAATCCACCACTCTGCTGATCTCTCTCCATTTTCATGGGGTCCCTTCTCTCTCCTATTTTTCTCTAGCTTCCACATATGAGAGAAGGCGTGTGGCCCTTGAGTCTGACTGGTCTCAGCATGATGTTCTCCAGTGCCATCCATTTTCCTGCAAATGACAGGATTTCATTCTTTATGGCTGAGTAAAACTCTCACAAGGGCATGTTAACATTTACCTGGTCTGTTTGCCATACTGTGGTCCATGAGGCTGGAATGAATCGAAACTACTCTTGTCTCAGCTTTGTAGTTGCTAACATCATTCAAAGTGATTTAACCTGCTTCCACTTCAAGGTCTTCCTAAATTAAAACTCTCTGGCCTTTTGGCTTCCTCAAACTCAGTTTGGCAGAATGTATTCATTATTTCCTATATACTAATGATCTGATTTACTGTCATCATGCTTTTAAGACACATTATAATGTTTTCTTAAAAATATCGTATGGTAGATTACTTGCATAGAGAAAGCTGCTTTTGTTTGATTGTTTTTGTTTTGTTTTGTCTAAAACAAAGTTGGGAATCAATATTCAATATTTCAAACATTGGTCTGAACTTCTATTGCCCTGTAAATGCTGAGGTAAATTCCTTGGAGCAGGTGTGGGGAGGCTCCCCCTTCCACTGGCCACCCCTAAGTAGTCAGGGTGCGTCCGAGGGAAGATTCAGAGTTAGCCTACAAATGCAAGGAGTGAAGAAGGCATCCCCCACCACTGCCCGGGAGCGATGCTTCCCTTCTAAAAGCACGTGGAGGTTGAGAAAGAAGTTGTTGAACGCCCACCCTGACATTGCCTTTTCTCACAAACCCAAATTTGCAAAACCAGCCGAGAACGAGCGAGCAAAGTCAAAAGTCAAGCTCTGTGGAGCACAGCTTTGGGCTCCGCTGGGCTGAGCGGTAACGGGGCAGTTTGACTTGGGAGATGCCACAAGGAAACTGCTGCGGGAAGCAAGTTCAGACAGAAGGGGAGGCATCTGGGATTATAAATAGCCATGACTCCATGGGTCACTGCTGCAAGGAAGGGAGTCCTCTTTGCACAAGAGGACTGGGCTGCAGTCCTCTTGTTACCAAACACTTGCTCACTGGCTCTTTAGAAAGCTCCTATTTCATTCCTTTCAAGAAGCACAGTCTCTAAAAGGATTACTTGTATTATCTGTAATTTAAGATTGATCTGAAGCTGCTGGATATGTTTCTGTGACTTTAGAGTGTCTAGAAAAAAACTTACTCAATAAGACATGGAAGCACTTTGTCACATTATAGCAAACATGGTTACTGAAATACTCAAATAACTTCAGGTAATGGGCACCCATTGACTGCAACCTGTTTCTTCTTCTCCTTCTTCTTCTTCTTCTTCTTCTTCTTCTTCCTTCTTCCTCTCTCTCTCTCTCTCTCTCTCCATACACACACACACACACACACACACATACATACACACTGGGGGTTTGAGCCCAGGGGCATTGTACCTCCAAGTTGCACCCTCAGTCCTTTTTATTTTTTATTTTGAAACACGGTCTTGCTAAGTTGCTGAGGCTGGCCTCACACCTGTTATCCTCCTGTCTCAGCCTCCCAAGTACTGGGATTACAGACATTCACCACTGCCCCCAGACAACCTGTGCTTTTTGACAATAAAATCTGAGTTTAGAATGGATTTAGGTTTCAAAATCTTTTGTAAGCATTTTTGTTGTGTTTATTTTTATCATCTTCATTATTATTATCATCATTATTTTGTGGCACTAGGAATTGAACCCAAGGGCATTCTACCATTGAGCTATATTTCCACCCTTTTTATTTTTTTTTATTTTGAGACAGTCTTACTAAGTTGCTGAGGCTGACCTTGAACTTGTGATCCTCCTGCCTCAGGCTCTGAGTCTCTGAGATTACAGGCCTGTGCCACAAAACCCAGCCACAATCCAGGACTGGGGATTGAACCCAGGGCCTCGCATATGCTAGGCAAGTACTCCACCACTGAGCTACAACCCTTGTTGTGTTTTAAATCAAAGTTCATTTGGAAGCTCCTAAACAGTTCCCTCTGTATCCTGACCGCCACGTGTTGCGCACCATAGCGGTTCAGGAGCCTCGTGGGCAGGGGGCACTCTCTCATTTAACTATTTTTCTGAGCGCAGACCCTCCAGTGGAGCAGGTGAAGCTTTGGTCCCTGACGCAGAGAACGAACACCGTGAGCATCTCACAAGCGAGGGGCACACGGAAAGGACCACCCTGCAGATTCGTGCCACCACCATGACGCTCCACCAGGAGTTCTCCATCGCCCCGGTCAAGGGCGGACATCCCCTAGCTGAGGACCAGAGAAGCTGTTCGGAAGGTGCGGGGAGCACAGAAGCCGCCGAGCAGAGGCTGGAGTCCGGCGGGGCGCACCTGCCAGGAGAGCACACCCTCCGCGAAGAGGCTGAGGCCGAGGCGCGGCCGGGCGCCCTAGTGGAGCTGCACCTGTCCCTTCCACAGGGCGGGCACCAGGGCACTAGTGGCCCCGTGGTGACTCTGCTGGGAGCTGAAAACCTCAGGCCTCTTGACCCAGACTCCAACCTGCAACCCGAGGGGACGCTCCGCGGAAATGCGCACCCTGCCAACTGGACAGCGGACCCGCCTCTGAGGTCCTGCAGCGGCGAGGAGCCGGGGGCGCAGGGGGTCCCCGCCCGCGCGGCCGCTGACGCACAGGGCCTGGGGGAAGGAGCTGGGCCGCAGGCGCCGCCCCCTCTGGCTTCCTCGGCCGCCCCGCAGGCAGAAGGGCTGCGCGGGGACAAGGAGCACAGCAGACCGCACCGCCACCGGGCGCGGCACGCGCGTGAGTCCCTGGGGCCCCGTCCCGGGCCGGGCTGGGGGGCTGCCCGGGGGCTGGGGTCGGCCTTTTCCTGCTGCTTGGCCTGCATGCACGTGTAGAAAGAATTTTCTTATGTCTTTTATTAGCCTTAAAGTAGATTTAATGAATGCACAAACCCTAACCCTAACCAGTTTCTGAATGGGAAGCAGTTAAGTTGGAACTTCCTAGTAGACTTAATTTTTTTTTTCATGAACTTCTTTTTAATCTCCAAAGGCACAGGAACTGTTAAAGAAAATATGATCAATGTGCCTTTTTCTAAATTTCAGAATGATATACTATTTCGTGTTAAAATAGTCTAAGAGTGTTGGAAGTCCTGTGGACTCTGAATTTAAATGTCAAAAACCAGTTGTCTGCCCCTGGGAGGTGCCTCTAAAAATACAGGCTCCACTACTGATATTAAAAGCAGATCTTCAGTCCGAGAAATCTCGTTTTGCAGCTTGATGATGCTTGCAGAAGTGTTTGACAGACAAGGACATGTGTAACGCTGAGCTCTCGCGTGGTCCTCTCTGTTGTGTAAGTCTTCACTAGATGGCAAAGGATTTCGTCCACCGTCCACACACGGCTGTCCTCCAGGTCTCGGGCAGCTGAATGTCCCCAAACATAAAGTGCACGTGAATTCCAGGCTTTTTATTGCATTTTGTTTTATTCCAGGCAGTAAGGACAGAAAAGGAATAGGGTGAACAATTAAAGTTAGGGGTTATGATTTTCAGTGTGTGTGTGTGTGTGTGTGTGTGTGTGTGTGTGTGTGTGTGGTGTACACATGAAACACACATACATACATATATAAATTTTGGAATTGCATTTAATGTAAAGACCGACTGGCAAAGGCATTTGGATGCATGAATGGTGCACAGCAATGAACTTGGTTATTCAAAGCAGCGTGTTAAGCTTTCTGGCCCTCTGTTATTCCTTTCAAAGCATATTTTTAGTGTGACCATTTGTGGCTTTATCGGCAAGTGCTGTTAATCATTCCTGATGCTTTAAGTATCTGCGTGCCATCTCCACATTTATAGCACATTAAACAAGAGTACCGAGGCAGCATTCATATTCTTTACGTGTTGGCAGCGAAGTTAGCAACAACTGTGACTGTCAACTCGATAATAAGTTGTGCAGCATTACTCAAAAAAGGAATCACATTTAGCAATGGCCACACTTTTAACTAACTGTTTTCTCTGCACAGGATCTGGCCACCAGTGAATAGCTGTAACTTTATTATAAAATTATTTCCTCTGATTATATTTTATTTTTAAAATTTAACCACTAAGTCTGACTTTTTTTTACCAGAAGAGCTAATTTTTAACATAAAATACCCAAAAATGTTTTTGAAATGTCCCTTTAACTATTTTAAGGAATTAAAAACTTACTTGTGAATCATATATCATTAAAAACATGATTATAATTAGCTGATGCTATAAATTAACTTTACACTAATTCATTTTATAATAATAGAAAATTTTTAAATATAAATTTTCATTATTTTATAACTATCAAGCTATTGTTTTGAATAACCCAATTACTGCATTCATTTTTATACCAGTTAAAAAGATCACAAGTCATATAATTTCAAATTTTTCCTAAGTTCTACACTTATAGTTACTGCAATTAAAGCAATATTGCATTTCAAAAATAGAAATACTTTGACAAAAAAATTTGTCTAGATAACTTTGTAATTAGATTTTATTGCACACATTCACAATGATCTAGTACTCTGGATAGTAACTATTAATTCAGCACCTATTAATTCAGCAACTATTAATTAATGCAGTGTTTTGAATTTATAGTAATCCAGTAGCTGTGAATGGAAAGATTGGGAGTGGTTGTCAATGTAAAAAAAGACCTAAATATCTAAATTCATTAGATTAAAACATTTAATTTTTTAAAAAAATTTCTGGGGATATATCTCTTCCTTTTTAAGAGGCTTAGAAACAGTTTTATATTTACACCTTATTTTTTAAACATGGAAGTACAGGCCGGGCGTGGTGGCGCACGCTTGTAATCCCAGTACTTGGGAGGTGGAGACCAGAGGATCCGGGTTCGTGGCCAGCCTCAGCTACTTAGTGAGGCCCTCCGCAACTTCGTGAGACCCGGTTTCAAAATAAAGTAAAAAAAAAATATATATGGAAGTACGAAGTATACATTATTTTGTTTTTCAGAAAATATTATTCTTAATTATGTTCTTTTAATTCTAATTGTGTTCTATTAACTGGCATTTCCTAGCCTGCTTTTTTTTTATTGTTAAATTGTAAGAGTCCCTCTGGACGCAGTGGCACAAGACTACAATCCCAATACTTGGGAGGCTGAGACAGGAGGATCGTAGTTCCAGGCCAGCCTCAGCAACTTAGTGAGACCCTGTTTCAAAATAAAATAAAATAAATAAGTAAATAAATAAATAAATAAATAGGGCTGGGGATGTAGTTCAGAGGTAGAATGCCCCTGGATTCACTCCCCAGTACAAAAAAAGAAAAAGTTTAAGAATCGATAGAAACACAAATTTATGAAGCCTATGCATATATAGAATGTCTTTACACGAGTGGATGGCACAGGACATTATATAATATTATTATAGAAGTGTAAATTCTAAAGGAAAGAGGCTGGGGTGTGGCTTAGTGGTAAGTGTGTCCTTAGCGTTTTCGAGGCCCTGGGTTCAGTCCCCGCACCAAGCCTCGGAACCTGTTGCAGGAATGTCTCCCGGGGCCCGGTGCTGGGTTCTGCGGGTTCCTCCAGTTCACCCACTGTCCAGTCTTTCTTTCCGCAGGGCTCAGGAGGAGCGAAAGCCTCTCCGAGAAGCAGGTGAAGGAAGCCAAGTCTAAATGCAAGAGCATCGCGCTGCTGCTGACCGCCCCCGACCCCAGCTCCCGGGGCGTGTTGATGTTCCAGAAGCGCCGGCGGCGTGCGCGCAGGTACACGCTGGTCAGCTACGGCACCGGCGAGCTCGCGCTTGAGGTGGACGGGGAGGACCCGGGCGAGGCCGCCCTCCTGGACCCCAGCGAGTCCGAGGTGGAAGAGGAGCTGCTGTCGGACCCCGAGGACCGCGCACACGCGCTGAACAGCTTCGACTGGGACTCGGGGCTGGTGGATATCGAGAGGAAGCCTAGCGGAGCAGAGAAGATGGAGATGCTGCCGGACACGGCGGGCAAGGGGGCCCTCATGTTCGCCCGGAGGAGGGAGCGAATGGACCAGATCTCTGCCCAGAAGGAAGAGGAGAGGCCGGCTGTGGTGCCCGGCAGAGAGCCAGAGGCCCCCCAGGCAGATGGCCTGGGCACCGCGGCCTCCTACCCAAGGAAGGAAGGAGAGGCCGTCAGGGCGCAGACCTTCGTGAGCAAGAGCTACGTGCAGCCCAGCCTGGGCCTGGCCCACGTGCCGCAGCAGAACGGCCTCAGTGGCGCGTCGGAGACCGCAGAGGTGCAGCGCATGGCGCCCTTGAACAGAACCGCCAAGCCCTTCCCAGGGCCCACCACCCAGCCCGCGGCCCCCTTCTCCCCGACCCGAAACCTGGCAAGTCCCCTCTCGGACTTCCCCGCGCCTCCACCTTACTCTGCGGTCACCCCTCCACCAGAAGGCTTCCCCAGAGGGGTGTGCAGCCCGGTGTCCGGCCCAGCGCAGCCGCCGCCCTGGCCTCAGCCCGCGCCCTGGGCCCAGCCAGCCTTCTACGACGCATCCGAGCGAATAGCTTCCCGGGACGAGAGGATCGCCGTGCCCGCCAAAAGAACGGGAATCCTGCAGGAGGCCAAGCGGAGGAGCACTACGAAACCCATGTTTACCTTTAAAGAGCCCAAAGTGAGCCCCAACCCGGAACTCCTGTCGCTCCTTCAAAATTCAGAGGGTAAACGGGGCACTGGCGCCGGAGCCGACTCCGGACCTGAAGAAGACTACCTCAGCCTGGGGGCAGAGGCCTGCAACTTCATGCAGGGCTCCTCCGCCAAGCAGAAGACCCCACCTCCTGTCGCCCCAAAGCCTGCTGCCAGGTCCTCCTCCCAGCCAGTAACCCCAGTGTCTCCAGTCTGGGCTCCCGGAGCAGCCCCCACCCAACCTCCTGCCTTCCCAGCATCGAACCCATCACAGGGCACTGTGGTCTCCTCCATCAAAGTAGCCCAGCCTTCCTACGCTCCTGCCCGGCCAGCCAGTGCCCTGACCCCGGCGGGTCCCTTCAGAGGGCCACAAGCAGCTGTGGCCAGTGTGAACCACACCCCAAAGCCTGCAGCACCCACAGTCAACGCTGTGCACACAAGCACCGCAGGACCAGCCAATGAGCTTCCTGGGATGAGCGGGAAGGGTGCCCAGCTCTTCGCTAAAAGGCAGTCCAGGATGGAAAAGTATGTGGTAGATTCAGACACCGTGCAGGCCCACGCCACTCGGGCCCAGTCGCCCACACCATCCCTCCCGGCCAGCTGGAAGTACTCCTCCAATGTCCGTGCTCCGCCGCCGGTGGCCTACAACCCTATCCACTCCCCCTCCTACCCACTGGCTGCCCTCAAGTCTCAGCCATCAGCCCCACAGGCTTCCAGAGTGGGCAAGAAGAAGGGCAAGAAACCCCTCAACACCCTGGATGTCATGAAGCACCAGCCCTATCAGCTCAACGCATCTCTATTCACGTTTCAGCCCCCAGATGCAAAGGATGGTCTCCCCCAGAAGCCGGCCGCCAAGGTCAGCTCTGCTCCGGCTATGAGGCAAGCGCTTCCTCCTCGGCCGGCAAATGTGGGGTCCCCCACGAATGTGCAGGCTGCCTCAGTTTACTCCGTGCCAGCCTACCCCTCCCAGCCCACCTTCTTCACAGAAGCCTCCTCTCCAGTCAGCGCATCCCCGGTGCCCGTGGGGGTCCCCACCTCTCCGAAGCCAGAGTCAGCCACTGCCTCTTATTTTGTGGCACCCAGGCCCAAGTTCTCAGCCAAGAAGAGCGGTGTCACAGCCCAGGTGTGGAAACCTTCTGTCGCGCAAGAGTGATCTGGTGGCTGAAGCGCCAGTGTCCACTTTGCTTGAAATGAATCGTTTGCAGTGTTGAGTCCCCGAGAATGCCTAGCACATCCTCGACTTACTTAACCTCAGCTAGACCACCTCCCGATCGGGGTCCACGGAGCAGAGTAGTTTTTTCATGAGTCAAAAATCCAACTTGGATTGACCGAAAGCACATTTATCTTATTTGCACATTTAAAAAAAAAAAAAAACCTGGGAGCATCCCAAAGCAGACAGGTGCCATAATGTTAAGTAAGCTGGATACTTAGGATTTATGCTTTAGCCACAAGAAAGACAGTGATCATTGTGATAGAATCTCAGACACAGCCTTTGTGTAAATGTCACAGCTGTGTCCCATTGAGAAAAGGTTCAGATGCAATGAAAATAGGACTTTGTTAACTGAGATTTCCCTTTTAAGTCACGCTTATTGCTTTGTATCATTAGTGTTAAGGGAGTAAGTTATCTGTGGAGGACAGGGGTCAGCTCTAGGCTGGCGACCTCAGACACCTGTTTGGTGTCACAGAGAAAGCACATCTGGGTTTGTCAAATGCACATAATTTAGTAAGAGGCAGGCAAGGAAGGGTCCTTGATCATCACTGAGCACTTCAGTGTGTATTGAATGCTTGGCCAGATGTTTTTACATATATTGACTCATTTCAGAAGACTTATTTCAAGGAAATGGGAGAGGTCAAGAAGGACGGTTGTCTTTGGGGATGGATTTCACCCTCCCTGCCCAGTCACTTAAGTGCTGAGTGAGTACGTCCCTAGTTGCCCATGGAAGTGTGCGCTTGCTTTTCTGGGTGGAGGCAAGCAGTGGTGACATAATATGTAGAAAGCAGGTGAGGAGAGAGGTACACGTGCTGTTGTTTTACCCTGGGGAACCACAGAATCGGGACCTGGAGGGTTCTGGCTGCAGGCACTGGTGGGGAAGCAGAGGCGCCTGCAGGGTAAGAACGGGGTTCTTAACGCCTTAGCTACTGGATCTCACAGACTTTCTTCCTGGGTTCCTTTGCTCTTTGACAAGCGCTTCTCCTCTGCTCCCTGCAGTTCTATTCTTGCGCCTTCACTCGACTATTTATATGTGATGGACCAGGGTAATTCAGGCCAGGTCACATTGTCAATGTGGATTGGTCCCACCGTGTGGCCATCCTGCTGGCCTTGGAGTTCATGATGTTCCTGAAAGTAAACCTGAAGACCTTTCTCATATCTATTTTAAGCCTGAGTGTGACCAACCACGGAAACTATTCATCATGAATTAATGTAGACAACCGCCAGGCACTTAGGATGGCTCCAAGGAAAGCCACCTACTCTGCGCAGGAGAGACATTTAGACACTGCTTTCAAAAACCTGCCTGGTTTGAGGGTACACTGTGCCATTTTAGCCCTCGGAAAACATCTGTATTCCTGCTATCACTGTCAATCTGCTCTGTTTTTCACTATCCTATTAAAATATTACTTTCTTCTTTATCTGTTCATTGCACACATATTTTAGATGTCTTCCTTGTATGAGATGTCCCAAGTCATTCTTTGGTATTTCTTGCAGAACATCTGAATTTCCTTTATATAAGTATCCATTTCTTCATGCATGGTAAGACTGCAAGCCTTAGGCATTTTGAAAACATGACACAGGAGGAGGAGAATCAAGTCAGCTGCAGAGCAAGGGGGCAGATTCTTCTGTATTTTTTCTCTGAAATCTTCTGATGCCTTTGGGAGCAATATGACCACAAGATGTTATTTGGTCTGTTATTTGTCTTTTTTGGGAAATAGGATGATTAATGCAGGATAAGGGGAAAAGCAATCTATCCCTCAGATCACACTGTTGTCTGTATTACTTGTTCCTTGCAGGGGACATCTGTTGAATGCTCTGCATTTTGCATTGTTTTCTAATAGAACAACCCAAAAAGTTGTCTTAAGGTAAAGCAGGAAAGGAGAGCGTTCTCACAACTTTGCGTTCTTAACATAGCATCAAAAGAATGGCAGAAAATAGAGGAAAGATACGAAACACAGGTAGTTAATTTGAGATCATCAATTCAACTGTATCCTGGGAGGGTAATGACCCAGAAGTATTTCCGGCTGTCGGGTGGTTTGTGTTATATAGGAATGAGAAGTATCTTCTGTCCATTTCCTGTTGGACAGGTGGCAGTCTTCCCAGACCTGTTATCTGGAGGTGATGACTAAAGGCACAGCTGTCACCACTGTGTCTTCTCATCATCTGGTGACTGTCTGGGGTTCTCAGTCAGCTTCTAGGAGACACGTCAGGCATGTAGTCAGAGCATCTACAGTTTCTCCCTGGAACTGTTGGTAGGTCTCATCTTGGACCACATGGTCCTGCTGTGGAGAAGATGAGAATTCTCCAGAACATCCTTAACAGAGAGTCTGCCAGCTCTGAGGGATACGTGAAGCAGGAAGGGAGGGCCAGGTCACCTCCTGGAGCAAGGAGGATGTCCTTTTTCTCTCCACCATGGTTGGGGCTGTGGCAGGGTGTTGGTGTGGTGGCAGGAGGGTCAGCTCGTGAGCGACAGGGCCTCCCTACTGTGGCTCGTGGTGGCAGCTGCCTGGTTGGTGGGGTGCCGGGGTCTGGGAGGCAGATTCGGTTGAGCTTTTAGCACCTTGCCTCCTCCCTCGTTCCTGTTGGCCAACTGAAGGACCTTTCCTGAAGCCTCCCCTGGCGATGTCCCAGTCTCAGTTTCTTGTGGGCAGGAGTGTCCTGCTGGAGGAGCCGGCACAACACTGAAGACACCGGGAGGAAGAGAGGTGGGGTGGATACACGTGCAGCATATTCTCTCGGCCTTGGCCAGGGCTGGTCACAGACCTGGTGAGATGGGACATCGAAGTGTGGCCACTTTAATCTGAGAACATCCACTGCTTTGTTTCCAATTTCTCTATACTGATAGTCACATTCTGCTCCTGCAGCCTCAGCACATAGGCTGGCCACCGATAACACGAAGCATGCATATCTTAGGACTGTGTTTCATAAGACACGTTTGGGTGGTCACTCAGAGCATGGAAAACTTTGTCCTTCAAAATATATCCAGTATGAGTGTTAATGATAACGTGTATCAACTATCTCATTTTGCATAAACTATCATTTAATCTTCACAAAGAAGCAACTCGTTTTAACCACAGGAAACCGCATCCAAGTTAGAAATAATTCCTGAATGTAAGCCAGGGTCATTTAACTAGTCTAGACAGTGATGGTCCCTTCGTTGGAGGACGACCGAGTATTATCACAAGCCCACGTCCTGGAAGCAGTAGTCACATTGAAAGGTGGGAACAAATGGCTGGCATTTGAAGGGCGTGGGCTAACGCAGTGGGGCCGCTTTCCTGGCTGCAGTGCTAAGTTCAAGAACCTCGGAGGCCATTTCCCCACTGACAGGCAGCTGAACCCTGGGTTCCATGGCACTTGCAGCAGAGCCTCTTACAGGCAGAAGACCCGGGACTGTCAGTGTCCCGGCCTCATCTTTCACATGAAAGCCACTTGCTGAATATCAGTTCAAATAGTCATACATCGGAGGACCTGCAAGCACCCACGTTCCAAGGGTGAACCCTGAAAGCCAGAGGCATGTTCAGGCGGCATCGCCAGCTGGCCAGGCAGGATGTCTGAAGTTGGCCATCCAAGAGAGGTGCTTGTTTTTTCTGAGAGGCTGGATGCTCAAATTACTTCCAGAGGGGCCTGGAGCGTGTTCATCCTCTCCCCCAAATCAGGACTGTCAAATGTGTTGTAAAAGTTCTTTTAAGTTCATGAGAAAAGTATGTAAATGCCAAGAACCAACATTACATTCCCAGAATCGCTGACCCCCGCTGGTCCGATGTCCCCGTGTCACTGGACTCTGGAGGCACTAAGACTCCGGTGACACTTCAGAGCTGCCGACTAAGCCAGCAAGAATTATGAGAAAACACAAAATTGAAATTCTTTGGACTTCCCCACGGGTTGGTCCAAGCCCATAAAGCAGGCTGGTGAATTCCCATCAGACCCAAACACACCAGGGAAAGTGTCGCCAGAGGCCAGTCTCTGTTTCTCCTTCCACAGTTCTAAAAAAAGTTCAAATTTACAATTCTTCTGTCAGTATCGGCCCC
>PVJS01009331.1:17514-50743 GCA_004027185.1 Glis glis
TATATTCATACACTAAACTACCACTTGGCATCCGGAAATCACAGAACTACTCAGAGGCAATTGAATGAAGAGAAACTTAATTAAAAAAAAAAAAAAACACCAAATCTGGGGTTGGGATGTGGCTCATTGGTAGAGCGCTTGCCTACCAATGCGCAAGGCCCTCGGTTTGATCCTCAGCCATGCACACACACACACACACACACACACACACACACACACACACCCTCCCTATCGAATATTTCTCAAACCCCTAATTTTAAAGTTGCCAGCTGGCTGGGCGTGGTGGCGCACGCTTGTAATCCCAGTACTTGGCGAGGCTGAGACAGGAGGATCCGGGTTCGCTGCCAGCCTCAGCTACTTAGTGAGACCCTGTTTCAAAATAAAGAATAAAAAATAGGGCTGGGGGTGAAGCTTGGAGGTAGAATACCTCTAGGTTCAATCCCTAGTACCACAAAAAAAAAGAAAGAAAGAAAATAGGGCTGGGGGTGGAGCTCTAAGGTAGAATGCCCCTGGGTTCAATCCCCAGTACTGCAAATAAATAAATAAATAAATATAAATAAATAAATAAAGGTTGCCAGCTAATAAAGTACACATCAATATAAGGAGAGAAAGTTAGACTCCTATAGGGTTCTATAGTTTAAGCAATTTTTTTATTATGGATACACATAATTTTTCAAATTTTCACTTTATTTTTGTTTAAAACTCCTCCTGTTTCTCTCTGTTTGTTTCGTTCTTGGCATGCTTATCTACACCACGTGCGCTTTATGATGAAGGAAATATAAACTCAGGGTCGCTGACCCAGCCATGTCGGGGCCTGCTTTCCAGCCTTCCTCCTTCCTCCACATGCGGGAGGCAACACCCAAAATAATAATCAGTTCCAAGTGTGCGGAGAGACCTGCTTTCACAGTTCCCCTCCTTCCCGGCTCCTTAGGAACTGTCACTGGTTTGCTCAGGAGAAATATTTTAAATGGCAGGCTTGTCACTGGCCCTGATTTGAAAGGTTGTGCACATTCTAGCAATAAACAGAAAAAATGCTCTTCTTGGAAGTGAATACAAAGGGCATGGTGTTTCTTTTGTTTTTCCTTCAGAATGCATTTACACATCAGAAAGCCCTTGATACTGTTAGTTGGGGAAATGATCTGTTTTCAAGGTCACCCAACTGTGCTGAAGGGAGCCAGGCTGTGGGGCAGGAGGGGAGCTCTGGAAGGGGCCGGGGCAAAAGGAGTCACCACATTAAGCTCCTACTCTATGCCAAGAAGTGTGCAAAGTAAGGATGGCTGAGAATGAGCCCGCTGGTCCCGTGTGCGCTGACTTTCATAGAGGTCACTTTGACCCTGTCCTTAGGAACTGCACAGGGTGCTGATGGATCCTAAGGCAGGAGGCTGAACACCTTAAGGGCCCAAGGTCACAGGAGGTGAAGGAAAGGGCCCTGCGTTCCTCTACAGTCTGTGTGCGTAGCCTATTATGCTGCAGTTTCATTAAGTCCCCACAACTACCCCGAGAAGGAAGGCATCTTCCCATTTCACAGACAAAGCATCCGCAGCTGAGGCTGGCCAACTTGTCCGACAGGTGGTGGGCTCGAGTTTGGCTGACACTGCAGGCCAGGCAGTCCCTGCAGTGTCTCATGTAGCCGTGACGCCCCACCTTAGGCCAGTGGGCTGTGCACCCACCACTCCCACCGGGGGCTGCTCTGTGTGGGCTTTCCAGGTGGTTCCACCGCCTGGCGCCATGTAGGTAGGATTCACCCTCCTAAGACTGCTCA
The DNA here is from genome assembly GCA_004027185.1 of Glis glis. Lineage (NCBI taxonomy): Eukaryota > Metazoa > Chordata > Mammalia > Rodentia > Gliridae > Glis > Glis glis. The sequence goes on from PVJS01009331.1 coordinate 19,277, forward strand.
CGGAATCACAGGCCACGGCGGCCTGTTGGAAGCGAAGCCAGTCTCCGAGGGAGAAGCAGTGGCTATATACGTAGAGAGATGGATGCAACAGTGATTTTGTGTGAGTTCCAGAATTCTTCCAGTTTCTTATTTCAGGATGAACAGGTGACATTCATGGGCCAGGAGTGGGGAAGAATTTGATTTAGGGAAATAAAGTAGAATCATGGTCTCTGCATAAAAGGCAGTGCTACCTCAGCCTCACGCCATGCCGACTCCATGTGACCCCGGACTTTCTTATCAAGCAGTGAGTTGGCACCAAGCGTGGCTTACTACGAAGGCAAGCTGTAACTTGAGGCCCTTCAACAAGGATATTCTAAACACAATAATGCTGAGGGAAGCACCTGTGCTTGTTGTTTTCAAAGCACACCCTACAAGCAGTTACCGCTGGGATGGTGAGGGCCACCTCTCCCAGGACTGGCAGCCACGCGGGGTGCCCAAGGCAGTGGACCCCCCTATCCCACAGTGTGGTGGGGCAATGTTAGCATGTAGAGGCAGTTTGCAGGGGTGAGGGTGGTGAGGCAATGCCAGCATGCAGCACACAGGGGCAGTTTGCAAAGGTAGAGGGTGACAGGGCGATGCCAGCATGCAGAGACATTTTGCAAGGGTAGAAGGTGGAGGGGTAATGCCAGCATGCAGAGACATTTTGCAGGGGTAGAGGATGGCGGGCAATACCTGCATCCAACACTGCCCTGCCTTTTGCTGGCTGGAAGCCCTCTGCACCTGCTCTCTGAGGTGGAGTTTGTGGCAGGTGCTTATTCTGACAGCCTTGCACACCCAGGGGAGTTTCATGGGATTTCTGGTACTTCTAGAACTTTCTGAGTCAATAGCATCAGGTGTAAAGAAGGGTCTTGGCACCGAGACAGTGTGAAGCGTGTTAGACATTGAAGTTATTATGAAGGGTGCTCATTAAACAACAGCCACTGTTTCAGAACTTCCATGAAGAGCAATTACAATTAAACAAAATCGTCTGTGTTCTCTGTTAACATGAACAGAGAAGGGGCCTCCCATAACAGAAACAGAAGTAGTAAGTAGTAAGCCTCATATCGGAAATCTATGCTTAAGAATCTTTAACCGAGAGATCCTGGTTCCTTCTCTACTTTTTCTACTTTTTTTTTCTACTTCTCTACTTTTTCTTCTTTCTAAATGTTGCGTGTCTACGCCATATTCAGTCTGCTTGTCAGTTTTCTTCTGTTTTGTGTTCAAGTGTCCGCATAGTTTTAATGGTGTACAGAGATGAGACCAGGATGCAAAACGACAGGCTCAATATTTTTTAAAAATAAATGCAACATCAACTTGGAGAATGATGTTCAATTTAAAGTCCCAATATTAAGTGGAAAAATGTGGTATGCTGAGCAATGTAAGATTATGAGGAAATGCTTCCGAATCTAATATATTCTCAAAACAGGATCCTTGCTGTCCTGAGTGAGGTTCTAGCAGGGTCGCCAGAGCTTAGGTAGGGCTGTCGCACAGAAAGTGGGACAGCTGGTATGTGTCGGAGACCACCCTGCTACACAGCTGCGGCAGCTGGCCTCAAGCGTGGCCCACCCTGTGGGCGTGGCCCCCAGCTGTCCCGTCCCAGGACAAAGGGTCAGCAACCTGGCCTGCTGGAGAAATCGATCCCCCTGCCTCAGAAGCACCGTCACCTTCCAGAAATGGAAAGCGGGCTCAGCCTGAGCATACAAACAGCTCGCCGGGCAGGAGATGAAAACAGTTCTCAGAAGCAGGGGGCTGGCGCCCGCAGGAGCTCATTGCAGCAGCCTCACACACCCAGGGGAGTTTTGTGGGGTTTCTGATACTTCTAGAACTTTCTGAGTCAGAAGCAGAGATCAGGACTGATCTTGAAGAAAAATAAAATAAAATAAAAACAAGCTGAGATTCTGTAATCTTATCTGAATCCAAAATAGCTTTTGTTTCAAATACAATTGAATTGATTTAGTTTTCCTTTTTGTGACATTTAGTTACATTTTTATAAAAACAAAACTAGGTCTCTTTCTTGCATTGCATACCCTTTAGTTGTTTTTTTTTTTCTCCTTGTGTATCACAGACTTATAAAGAAATGTCCTCACGACCATCCTCTAGGGCTCAGACTTACCACGAAACAGGCAGGACTGACCAGGATGAAGTCCTTCCACAGTTGGTTTTTTGCTTTTTTGGTTTTGCTTTTTGTTGGGTTTTGTTGTTGTTTGTTTGTTTGTTTTTTATGGCATTGGGATTGAACCCAGGGGCATTCTATCTACGAGCTACACCCCCAGCCCTATTTTATTTTTATTTTGAAACAGGGTCTCAATAGATCGATGACAGTCTCACTATTTGCTGAGACTGTCCTCGAACCTTCGATCCTCCTGTCTCAGCATCCCAAGTACTGGGATTACAAGTGTGTGGCACCATGTCCGGCTTTTTGTTGTTTTTTAATCACCGGATCTGCTGACCTGTGGCCCACTAGACTGCTTGTTAATGTTTATCAGAGGTGCTAATTGTAATTCCTATGCTAGGCCAGTATGCATTGGGCTCCAGAGACTGCGAAATCTGCATTTATGAAACACCCACTGAAATGTCATAGCTCCTCAGGGGCGGCACTACGCAAATGCAGGGTAAAGCAAAATGTGTCACTAGAACTTTGAATTTTACACTTCAATTTACCAACGAATACGGTTTTCTTTACATACAGCACGTTTGTTTGAGGCAAACAAACTTTCCTTGATAGTGTTGTAACACACAGTTTTCCCTGGGGGATGGCAAGGGGATTAAGATTCCCCTGGCCCTGCCATAGAGATTCATCCTGTGGGGTCTGGTAGGGCCCAGGAATTTGTCTTTGAAACATGCACCTGGGTGGTTCCAATGCTAATGTTTTGTGCGCCACACTGAAAAACCCTTTTTGAACACTTAAGTCAACTTCATTCTTTAAAATCCAGACATTGTTTTCCTGTTCCTCCCAGGAATAGCCAGACCATAGGAGCTCCTGCGTGTCTCTCCCAGGCTGGGGCGGTGTGGCGCTCCAGTGCAGCCTGACACCGGGAGGTGGCAGCACACGCTCCCTCATCAAAGTGTCTCCCAGCAGCTGCTCCAAATGGGCTGCAGGGCAATTTGCTTGGAATGTTTCATTGCTGTTGTTGTTGTTTAATTGAAGAATAAAGGGAACCTTGAGATTTGATATTCTCTGACCAATGCCTCTAATCAAGGAGGAGCAGAAATATTTTTGGGAATCAAATGATCCAATTTGATCATCTAGATAAAGCATTGTCTCCCAGGGAAGGTAATTGTGTGACTTCTCTGGGCTGTGGGGACCTGGACTTTTATCTCCAATCAAAAATGTTCTTACTAATAACTAACTTACATCCCTCTGGCAGTAACCAAAACATTCTAATCTTGGGATCTAGGTTAAAGGAAAAAATTTGAGGCACTTTGAAGGCTAATTAGCTTTTTAAAATGAAAATAAGTACGATTGTGAAATTTTCACAAGTAAAAGAAGTTCATGTGCTTTACAAATCACAGGGAAAGATCTCGACATTTTTGCTTAAATTTAACATAAATATGAGCAAATAGTGTAGGGGACCAACAAAACACAACACCGGTGAGAGGCCGGTTAGTCATTAGAAGAGCGCACAGGAGGAAGGGGACCGGGGAGGCCCTGCCTGCAGCGGCTCTCATCCCAATACGCACATTGCTTTCAATCCTGTGAGGCACTAAGTTCACTTCTGAAGCCAAAAAGATGGTGATGTGTCTGGAACGTTTGTAGAACAAGGCATACGTTTTACCTTTCAGTGGGTGAAGAGGCCAATAGGAGAGCTGTGTATTTGAGGGCAAGAGAGTGAGGCTAGCCCTGTTCACAACACACCTGAGGCACCAGTTAGCCACTGAATAGCAGATCTAATAATCATTTTAAAGGAACTGGTCAGCATTTGACTTACCAATCTTGAAACAGGCAAGATGAAGTATAAAGAGTTTAACACTCCTGCACCTTAGGCTTGAATAAATTCTGTGTGTTCTTTTTTTTTTTTTATTTTGCAATCCTGGGGACTGAACCCAGGGGCATTCTACCTCTGAGCTATACCCCCAGCCCTATATATTTTTTTTTTTAAAACAGGGTCTCACTAAGTTGCTGAGGCTGGTCACAATTTGTGATCCTCCTGTCTCAGCCTCCCAGGTACTGGGATTACAAGCATGAGCCACTATGCCCAGCTGTGTTCATTTACTTGTAAAAATAAATAAATAAATAAGGATGAACCTGGGAAAACAACCATTAACTGGGAAACTACAGCCCACCATCAGAGGTTTCTAAGACACAGATCAAACTGGATTTGCAAGGGATGTTTGTTTGGCTATCTTTTTACAGATGAATAGCTCTGGAAGTTTCTTTTTTTTTTTTATCTCCCCCAGCATTTTTCAAAAGGAGATTGCTGCATAAGAATTTCAGACGTGTGTTACTAGAGGGTCTCTCTTCTTTCTCTTCTGTCGCTCTCAAATGTGTATTTACAAGGACCCAGACATTTTGTTATCTCCAGAAATTATCCTTTATCTTAAGCTAAAATTACGTATCCAAAATGGTTAAGAGGGTTGACATAGTATTTGTATAGCTAATTCACAAGGTAGATTTATTGATGTATTTGCAATATCAGTAAAATAAAAAAAGAATTGTTTGGCACTTGAAATAGTCAATAAATACCTAATATCATATCAAAATGAAGGCAAACTTAGAGACAGAGAGAGGTCAGAAATAATAAAGAATAAGATCCTTGTATATGGTCCACATAGCAAAATTTGCTATGGTATTGACACGCAATGCCAAGTCTACATAATTGTGCATTGTGGTATTGTGAGTCTATTAAGAAATCTACACCAATAGACAACAACTATAATAACAACTAGTGCCAAGGGCAAAATCAATGTTTGTTCTCTAGGTTTTGTGTGTGTGTGTGTGTGGGGGGGTCCTGGGTATTGAACCCAGAGGCAGTCTACCTCTGAGCTACACCCCAGTCTTTTTTTTTTAAAGGGTCTTCTTGTCTTGTTAGGTTACTGAAAGTCTTGCAAACTGCTGAGGCTGGTCTTGAACCTGCAATCCTCCTGTGTCAGCCTTCCCCAAGTACTGGGATTACAGACCTGTGCTACCACACCCAGCTTCTCATTTTAAGAGTTAGATAGGTAGACCAGCATACTAATAGCTCACAAGACACCTTCTTGAACCATTAAAGACAGACTGAAAATACATCCATACATCCAGAATTAGTGTTTTCAAGTGAAGTAAATGCTTATTGTTTTGAAGAAATGGACCTGGGACCCTTCTGTTAAAATATATTTCCAGATTTTTTCTTCTTCTTTGAAAAGTGTGAGATTGTGACTATCACATTTGCTCTGTTGTGGCCCATCCTCCCCGCAAGGGTCTTTTGTCTATTTCAACAAAATGTTCATTTGAAAACCCCACATACTTTGTGGCATTCTCGTGTCTCTACAATGAATGTTATACATGAAATTATTGTGCAGATTCCCTCAAACAAGAAAGATAGCATTAAATAAACTTGCCACTTGGACTAAAGAAATGTGGTAAATGAATTAAGCACAATTTTTTTCCGCTCTGTGCTTAAGGAAACAAGTTGTCAATGCCTACTCTGGTGAGAAGTTGGATTTATGATTCCTAAATTTAACTTGGTCACTCCCGATTTTATGGTCACTCCTAATTTTAACCAGGTCGTGGATTTATTATTCTTAATTTTAATGTGTTCACTCTGGGACCATGTTTTGGACGAAGGACACATACACATGATTTGGCAGTAAATCTTAAAGTTCTCAAAGAACAGTGGGTTAAGCAATTTCCCAAGCGCCCAGGGTATGAATCAAAGGATCCATTTAATGAGCTTAGGAATGTAATGGGTAGAAAAACAGCCACAAGCCAAGCGAGCTGTTTTCCTTGCGCCACATTCCCTGCATCTGTGCGAAACGGCGTCACGGGCTGTGCGGTGGATGGCGGCTTCTCCCACTTCTGTTGGTCAGGTTTCTTGGTGTACTGGGGCGTGGGGCAGGACGCTTACAAACATGCTAGTGGGCGATTTGAAAACGTTGTCACGCAAAGATCATTAGATGGTGTGTGTGCGTTTCTTGAGAATGGTTGGTTTTTTAATTTAATATAGTTTTATTGGTGCACTGTATATACATCATAGTGAGGTATAGAGTGATAGGAACATATATACTTGTTTTTAAAATCCTAACTGGTAAGATTTTCCTCTGCTAAAGCAAAAGCCATTTTCTTGGTCAAGGCATTTGCCTGAGGATGTTGGCGCTCCTGCAAACAGCAAGTGCATAATGTATAAGCCATACCTTGACTTACCCTCACTTTCCTTTCAGGGCTAAGAGCACATCCCAGTAGCTTTTCTCTCTCAGTGAAGGAGAGGGAAGATGGCTGCCTGAGTTTGTTTTAGGAAAGAAGGGTGTTTAAGATATTACAGGCAGCTAAAGCGGTAGTCAGATGGTTAAACACATTTCAAGTGGGTCTTGTAATTTATCGTAATTATACTTCAAATAAGGTACATGATGTGTTCATTTTCTGATAACGCTCCTTTATTAAGTGCTTACTGTGTGCCGGAACCTGACATTTTTCTCTATAAATACCGCCCACAAGGTCAAAAGTTTGCTTATTTTACATAAGATCAACATCCTTTTTTTTAAATTAACTTTTCATCGTAGAAATTGATGAAATCTCAACTTTCGATAGCTCTTCCTTTTTTCTACAAGGGGAATCTATAGCAGTGACTTTTAGTATTTAAATCTTTTGAGGAGAGAGAAAAATTTTCAGAAAAAAATTGAAATGTGGTTAATAGATTTACTTTTACATTCAAACCAATTAAAGTAGATGTTTGTAAAAGTCTTACTTAAGTAAGACTTTCTCCCCCAAACTATAAAAATTTAAAATGGCAATCCCAGCTATTTAAATAGAACACAGTCTATATTAACAGAAGTATCTTCATAGGCTATAATTTGTAGTGACACACTTCTTTTTTGAGAATAAAGGAAGGAGAGAGGGTAAAAATTGCTGCTACAGTAATTTATTTCACCTAACAGGTTTGGTACCTTAAAATACATTATCCGAGTTAAATTTTGTTAGGTGTGGCTTTAATTTTCCAGTTTCCCTATTCAAACACATGCAGCAGGTGCTGTGTGGCCTCAGGGAATCACCGACTTCTGTGCCTCAGCGCCCTTATCTGCAGGGTGAGGACATGGGGTTGGCTGAGAGGTTAAATGAGGTCACAGATCTGCAAGGTGAGGACATGGGGTTGGCTGAGAGGTTAAATGAGGTCATAGACATAGAGTGCTTAGAACGGGGACCAGTACAGAGCGAAGCTCTACACCGTTTAGTTCTCATCGCGACCATTGTTTCTAAAATGTTAGGGACCATGGATTGCTCCCTCATGTTGGTCTGCATGGCCTTAAGTGGAGTGTGGTTACTTGTATCCTTTTATAACAAAAAGGTAAATAAAAATACATATATATATATATATATATATATATATATGGAAATACACATATATATGAAAAATACACACATATATGTCTCTATATGTCTATATGTGTATATATGTATATATATGTATATGTATGTGTATATATATGTATAAGAAGTCTGTTTTGACCCCTCAGACCTGGCAGGAGGTGGGCCTTGGCCCAATTCTTGCCAGCCCAGCCTGAGGAAGGCAGGGCTGGGACGCTCTCGGGGCTGCATTGCTAAGGCCACTTCAAAGGCAAGCTCCGGCCTATTTTTATCCTGGTGGGCACTCCGCCTATGCAGTTGCCTCTTGAACAAAAGGTTCTGCCAGATCTCTGACACCTTTAGGGCAACCGGGTCTCTTTTCACAATCACAAAAATAGTTGCCATGTGTCGTGCTGTGCGGCCTTCAATTTATAAACCCAGTCTGTCTTCTACCCCAAATCCCAAAATGGTAGCCAACATTGTTCCTATTTTACAACTCAGGAAAGTAGGGTGGGGAGCCCCTAGCCCTGTGGCTCAGGAAGCAGCAGACCCAGCCAGGTCTCCCTGACATCCACGCCCTCGTTCTTTCTAGCACAGCACGCTGGCTCCACCACCACTCACAACCCACCCGCCTCACAAGGCATTTCCTTCAAATGCAAAGGGAAACGTTTTACAAGTTGTTTAAAGTATATTTTTAAAATTATATTGAGATTAACTTACTTTAAAAGTTAATCTCAGATGAATAGGTAGTGAGGGAGCCCAGAGGAGACAAAACAAGGACACGTCTTATTTTGACAGGTAAGCATGTTCATTGCATCCATGGAACTATTTTAAAACATGTGGTTACTTGTCTACTTTTTCTATTCAAAAGCGCTCATTATTCCTGATTCTCTGCCCCATTCTTGGCAAGCAGAATAATTTTGCAAACTTCTGCTGGAAGAAATGGGCTCTCACCTGCTATTTCTAGATAGGCGTGCTACGATGGTCCATATTAAGACCGCAGGTTCTAGAGAGTGCCAGGAAGAGACTGGAACAAGAGTTGCCCTAAATGTCACCTTATCCCCTTGACTTGATGACAATCCTGTATTTAGAGGCTCTACATAAAGGGTTTCTATATCTTTATACATAATTTTCTCCAATGTTGAACTGCTTCTACTGTCAAAAAAAATTGTAATTGAGGACCTGCTAAAGCTGGGAGTGACCCTGAGAAACTGGTTGGTAGCAGCTGCCTCTCCCCAGCACCTGCCTGGTAAATCCACTTTCAGCTTTCTCTTCTTGCAGTTGAACTAGTGCCAACCTTGGTCATCTTTTTCTTCTTAGGTCTCGTTTTTTTTCTAATCTTGCAAATATATTTCAGGCTCTCCTTAGAATTCATGCATAATTTTCGAAGACTTCCCATTCATAGAATCAAAGCCCTTTAAAACTCTTAAACTTCTACTGACTTGCAGGCAAATCATTTATTTGCACACTAAATTCTACCTGTTTAGAAAAAATTGACTAGCCCTATGTGTCGTGCTAAACAAGGCTTAGAGTACTACTGGTGGGCATACATTGGGGGGGCAGGGGTCTTTTCTGAGTCATTTGTCACATGCAGCTGATATATGAGAAGGGCTACATCTTGCAAGCTGACCAAAAGTTTCAGTGAGGATAAGTGGGTCTCCTACTTATGGTAGCACCATATAGAAATGATCACTCGTTCAACAAATGCTTACTAAGCACCTACTATGCTGGTGCCAGGCACTGTTGTAGGGATGTCCCAATAAAATAAAAACCTTTACCCTTTGACAGATCTTGATTCAAGTGGGAAGAGACAAATAAAGTGACTGAAAGAACATTTCCTATGTTAGGTGTGTGTACGCCTCAGGGAAGAAATAAAGCAAGGGAGGGAGACAGGGAATTTTGAAAGAGGGAGCCAGCGTGATTACATGATATCCGAGTAAGGCTTGAAGGAAAAGAGGCAGAGGTCACACTGGAATCGGGGCTATCATGTTTCAGACAGAGGGATCAGAAAGCCTGTCGGTCCTGAAGCCTGAGTGTGGCTGGTGTGCTCAGGGAATCGCAGACAGATGATATCAGGGTCGTCAGAGTGGGTGGGCTCAGCAGATTTTGTGGGGTCTTGTGTAAGTCAGTGGAAGGAGTTTGGTTTTTCCTTTTGGGGAATGAGAAGCCACTGGAAGGTTTTAATCGGAGAATTGAGTGACATCATCTGACTTGGGTTTGAACAGGATAATTTTGGCTGGCACGTCAAGAGTAAACTAAAGGAAGCAGGGTGGGACTGGAGAACCAATGAGGAGACGATGGGAACAATCCAGGCAGGAGTTTTGGTGGCTTGGCCCAGGAGGGACCAGGGGTGGTGAGGAATGGTCAGGTACTGGGTGTATTTCGAAGTCAGTAGTGATAGGTCTTGCAACACATCAGGTATGGCGCGTGAGACAGGAAAGAGTCAGCACTGACTCCTAAGACCGTGACCTGAGCAAATGGAAAAACGGAGACTGTCACGTGCTCCCTGCCTGCTTTCTTCTCTTTGCGTGCTACTTGTAGGACTGCTGTTCAGAAACTCTACTCATTGATTGAAAAGGCGAAAGAGAGGTTCACTCCTGCTTGCTTTTCTCCGACCTCGTGAGACCTGCTTATGGAAAAGTGCATGTTTATGATGAGTATTAACCTTATTTACAGGAGACAAAGGAGTCACAGGGTTGAGATAATATTTATCAGTCAAAAGCCTTTCTTTATGGTGCATTGTGTGAGCAGGATTCCAGCCAAGAGAATTTTTTAACTTCCAAGGTTTCAGATACTGGGGCTTAAGACTTCCTCTCTGGAGCCTAAAACTTTTGCTCTGGGGCCCATGTGGGCATGAGGTCGCTACTCTGGGGCATAGGACTTCTGCTTTGGGGCCCAAGAGAGGCAGAGGCTCCTCTTCTTCACAACCCTTGTAAGTTGTTAGAGAAATGTCTTGGAATTCATTCATGGGAAAAATTTACATTCCATTTTTCACCCTCCATTTCATTTTAAAAAGAAAAACAGAGAGCTTTGTATTCTTCTGAAAATATGTTGCTATAACAGATATTGAAGTTTCACTCCAAAAACCTCAGGGAGGAGATGCTGTGCACTGAAGTGCCTTTACAAAGACTTTCAAAGAAAACAGTCACCAACAACTCCCACCATTCTTGAAACCCTCAGTCAGGCCAGGGTGTGGCCAGGAGAGAGGATTTTGGGCAGAGGAATTCTGAGGTGCCTATGAGGTGTGTGTTTGCAGTGGAGGGTGCCTGTCCCTTCACTTCCAGCCAGTGGAAGAAGAACTTCCAAGTGCTTCCCAGAGAGTGTGCTATGCGATGCTGGCATGAGGACGGGGGGGAGGCAGCACGGATTGGGACCTGATGCCCTCTTGGGGAATCTGGAGGGTGAGAGACAGACTGACAAGCTCTTTTGGCAAAGAAGCAGGAAGTCTGCTACCCAATACCCACAGGTAAATGCTGTGTGTCCCCCGTGGTCAAGGACAGCCCAGGATCAAGGGTGGGCTAAGCAGTCAAATGGATCTTCAGAGATGCAAGTTGTGGGCAGACTGCCAGCCAAGGGGCCAGGATGACCACACCTTGCCCCTAGAATAGAGATAGATCGGCCTGAATGAAGGACGTCAGGCAGGATGCCCCCAGAGACAGGAATCTTCAAGCACACGGTGAAAGCGTCCCTCGGGCACGTCCGCTCCGAGAGACGAGGACAACATGATATCACCAAGTCAAGTAAAACTTGGTCTCGTTCTTTCTGCTTCTCCATCCTTTGCCTTCAACCCCAGAGTTAGCAAGCTGGGCAGCGAGGAGGTAGAAAAAGAGGGAAGGTGCCAACTTCAGCCCTCAGTCCGGCAGGTGGCTGGACCCCAGCTGGGGAAGGACAAGGAATTTCACTTGAAGCAAAAATCTGAGCTCATTATTAAAGGATGGAACCTTCATTTCAAAGTAAAACTAGCTGGGGTAACTTAAGGTAACCACAGAGCCACAGAAAAGCAAGCCCATGCCACAGGACCTGCTAGGCTCTTACTCAGTTTCAGTAGAAAAGTTTCTGTCATGAATAGAATGTAAAGGGTCATAGGAGGCAAAAAGAAAGAAGCGATTTGATGGCATGTTATGGGTAAACGCAGCTTCACATATTGGTTATAGATGCGTGCTCTCACAGAAAACACTTGCATCTTTTTGCTCGTGATGTGGCCTCTGGTAGGAGCAACAGGATGTGATGCTAGGACACTCTACCAGATGGCACCCACATTCCAGAACAGAAGAAGCACCAAGGCTATTTTCAGGTCCCTTTGGTCATTTCTGGCTCAGGACTTGTCACGGGGCTTCAGTCAGCAGCCCAGCAGAGAATAGCAGAAACCTTGGGACGGAGCTGGACGGGAGGAAATAGCACCAGAGAAAGAGACAGGACAATTGCTTGGGGACATACGTTAAAATTAGGGGTTTGGGTGCAAGCGGAGACCGGAGGCCTGAAATATTTTGGGCACACAAAGAAACAACTGTGTACCTGAAGAACTGTTTGTTTATGTCACAGCCAAGTCTCTAAGATCATTTATAATGGTATGGTCTATGGTTAGCACCTGAAGGCGCATGGTCCAGTGTCTGATGGTAGTAGGAGGACTGTGGTAGTACTCGGAGGTAGAAGGAGGCGGAGTGTGGCCACAGCCACTTTGTTCATCAAACTAATTGTTCTTTTTTCCTCACAACCAATACTACTGTTGTATCCCATGTGAGATTTTTGTTTTAAACTTCAGTACTATTTTTAATTTCTCTTCAGGAAGCCTTGACTTACTCTTTTTAAATTTTTTTATACTTTTACTGGTGCATTGCAATTATCCATGTGAAGGGAAAGGTACAGTGGTCTACACATCCCTGCAGACATCACTTGGTCAGTTCCCCCTGCATCCCCTTCCTCCCTCCCATACATGTTACTTGACAGACTCTTTTAATATCATACTTCAAAGGTGTATTTCTCAGCCAGGCGTGGTGGCGCACGCTTTTAATCCCAGTACTTGGGGGGCTGAGACCGGAGGATCCAGGTTCGTGGCCAGCCTCAGCTACTTAGTGAGGCCCTCTGCAACTTAGTGAGACCCTGTTTCAAAATAAAGAATAAAAAATAGGGCTGGGGGTGTAGCCCAGAGGTAGAATGTCCCTGGGTTCAATCCCCGGTACCGCAAAAAAAACAAAAACAAAAGGTGTACTTCTCCTTGTACACATTCAACGGGTTAATATTTGTCCCTTAGCTGAAAAGATTACTGATCTCTTTGTTACTAGGATATCACTCAACAATGTTTTGAGCTTTCTTTTTTTTCTTTTTTCTTTTTATTTTTTGAGGGGTAATAGGGATTGAACCAGGGGCATTCTACCTCTGAGCTCCACCCCCAGCCCGATTTTTTTATTCTTTATTTTCAGGGTCTCAGTAAGTTGTGGAGGGCCTCACAAGTAGCTGAGGCTGGCCTCGAACCTGTGATCCTTCTGTCTCAGCCTCCCAAATACTGGGATTACAAGCGTGTGCTACCACACCCAGCTACGTTTTGAACTTTCTAATTTCTGAGTTTCTTCTGAAGATTTTCAAACTAAATAGTAAAGAAATAACTTTCTCTTTCCCATTGCTGTCCTGGACTTTACCATTGCGGGGGGCACAGTCACGTACTGCTCACTACTTTCAGGAATGATGATTGTCATTTTTTCCCCAGTTATTAGCCAGTGATGTCACTCACCTGTATAGACATTCAGGGCCTGTGCTGTGTTTCTGCAGAGTCTTGGATCCCTTGATCTGTTGACGTCACTTCAACCATCTGTTGTTTTAAAGACTTGACTAAAGCAGGCCCTTGAGGTGCCACCTGTCACCAAAGATCACGGCAGACGCCACTACAGTCTGAAAACCACCGTGGGGACCCGAGACCTGAGACACAGACATACTATGGGAGACAGCTAAATTTCTCCCTTTATCACAGTAAATTTTTAATATTTTTCACAGTTTAGAAAGTTCCCTATTTGGGGGAGGTCTCTTCTCTAGACTGGCCTTCTGTGACTGACTGGCTTGCCACTGGGAAGCTCAGAGGGGCCTGGACTGTGTGCTTCTTGAGGGCAGGGACTCCGCCACCTTTACCTTCAGTGCATACAAGAGTGCCTGGAGTGTTAGTTTATGAAAAATAAATAAGTTTATGAAGCCAACATATAATGTGTAATATAAACCAAGGCCTTAAAGGTGACTAAAAGTCCCTCCCCATCCTCCCTAACTGTACAGTGAAGAGGATTTATGAGACATTCTGGATTAAGATCAATGAAAGCAAGTTTTTTCTAGGATCCAACCATTGTAAGAAACATTTAATGATTAGAGAGCCCCAGGAGCTGTGACATGGCCCCCTTTATTCTTCACACACAACCGAGATTGAACCATCTACCTTTGTGTGCCCAAGGGAAAACACAAAAACACATTTCAATCGGAGATATTTTGCCCAAATCCAAGCATTGCTATTCCCTTTAATGTTAAGAACTTAATTAAGAAAGGAAAGCTGTGGAAACTGTTCTTGAAATTCACACACATTATCAACACAGCCTTTTGTTCAAGACACACAATGCTTTGATCCTTTCAAAGTTGACTCATTTCCCCAAGGTGTACCCTGGCTGCTTTTCCAGGAGTTGTCAAGGGGGTCTCCTGTGAATAGAAGTGAACGGGGATGTGGTGCGGAGAGCCAACTAGCAGGTCCCTAGACAGGCAGAGGGGAAGAGGAGAGAACACGAGCGCTTTCGACAAATTACTGCTGAGTATCAGCCAGGCAGATCATTTAGTGTACACAGAGGAACGTGCAGGGACACAAACTCTCAAACAGGAATGCCATGCACCCAGAAGGGAAAGGGGAAGGAGAGGCATGGAGCCCCCTGCAGAGACAGGGAAGTGCAAGGGACCTCCCCACATGAGCAGCTTGTAAGGGGAAGAAGAACAGGCCCTCCACTGTACTGGTAACACCAGCCACGTCTAATAGCTCTTGTTTGTTTCTGCTGCAGTCAGCAATGAGATAACAGATTAAAAGTCACTTGGGAAAAGTAAAAAGTTTACGGCCCATTTCTGGGGTTATCAGTATATTTTGTTTATTTTGTACCAGGAAAACAGGCCTGGAATGAGGGTGGGCCGTGGATCAGAGATGACTCTTTATAAAAGAACTTTGTAATAACAATCAGCACAACCAAGAACAAATGGTCCTGATACATTAACATTTTCGTTGTTTTTAGGAGAGCGGGCGCTCCCTTTCTCTTCCTGGAAGACCAGTCCCACCCATCATTTCTGCAGCATCTCCTTGGGTCTACCAGCCAGCTTATAGTTACTCCAGCAAACCAACAGATGGGCTGGAGAGAGCGAGCAAGAAACCAACTCCTTGGGAAGCGGCAGCAAAATCTCCTCTTGGTCTAGTGGATGACGCCTTCAGACCCAGAAACATCCAGGAATCCATTGTGGCCAATGTGGTCTCAGCAGCTCGGAGGAAGGTGCTGCTGGGGCCCCCGGAGGATTGGAACGAGAGACTGTCCTATGTGCATCAAACCCAGATGGCTGGCAAGGGCTCGTTTGAAAGGCAAGAGTATTATAATGTTGCATCTCCAGCCAATAATAGTGTATCCACCAGCTCCCTGTATGGCCCACAGCTACCATATGCATATTACAGGCAGGCTTCCCAAAACGATTCTGAAGTAATGTCCATGGAGACCAGGTCTGATTACTCCCTTCCAGTAGCTGGTTGTAACTACAACCCTCACCCAAGGGGGTGGAGACGCCAAACATAAAGTTAGAGGCACGGATCATGTGACAACGGATCTTTTAAAGAGTGCGCATTTGTAGGGTTTTTACTTTCCTAATAGATTTAGTTTCACGTCTTGTCTTGGCTGGTTCTCCCAGGTCATTTTCTGAGTGTGTGGGCGTATATACGCACACGGGAGTGCCGATCACTTCTTGCCCATGGATGCACAGAGCCTCCTGGGAGGAAAGCTCACTGTGCACAGTGTTCCGGCACTTACCTGTAACTCAGGATCCTCACCCCTCTAGAAGGGAGAGTCTCCGTAACCCAACTGCTCAATTAAAGTAAACCCATTTTCTTCTATGTGTCTTTTAGTCCAGGAAGGAATTAATGGAATGTGGTATATAATTATTATTGGCCGTAATAGCAAAGAATAGAACATTGGGGAAATTTTTAATGAGAACATGCCAATGAGTAATGATTATATTTTTAAAAAAGGATTTCCTTGGTATCTTAAGAATTTCCTGGGTATTTCTCTGGAACTTTTTAAAGTCTAACAAAACTCTGATTTTTTAAGAGTTGAAACACAAAAGCTCTCAGAAAGAAATGTGTAAGAATAAGCTGGGCATGGTGACCCATGCCTCTAGTCCCAGTACTTGGGAGGCTGAGACAGAGGAATGAAAGTTTGAAGCCAGCCTCAGAATTTAGTGAGACCCTGTCATAAAAAATAAAAAGGGCTGCGGGTGTAGCTTAGTGGTACAGCACCCTGGGTTCAATCCCCAGCACCATATATATTATTTTATATAAATTTAGAAAAGAGACTATTATTCAGATGGACTTTTGAAGTAATGGTGTAATGTGTGGGAAGAGGAAGGATGTAGGTATAGGATTTACTTCTAATATACTGAAAGCCAGCAGCCTGAGATGGAATGAGAAGACTGGATGATCTAATCGCTTGGGTCCCTGATCATCCTGGTAGTGTGGGGTTCTCCCCCTAGCAGGCCATCTTTGGTGTCGTTCATTGTGTTGCTCATCGTATAAATGCCACGGAAGGGTGAGGAGTGGATGAGGTAATTAGCATCACCGCATGCATCATTAAAGGTCCGCAAAGGAACTTCTGGCAGCAGGTTTTGTGTTACGTGTTATGTGGAGTAAGGGCTGATGGGAAGGGAAAAAAAGCTATGGATTTAAGGAAGTGGTAGGTGAGCACACCTGTTAGTACGTGACTGTGGGTCACGCTCAGGTGACAGAGAACAAGCCACAGGAGCAGACGAGCAGCAGCAGCCTGTTCAGAAGGTCGCCTCAGAGTGCTGGGAGTAGAGACCTCTCTCCCACGATGTGGACGGATCCAACACTTGCTCCTCACTGCCAGGTCCACACGGTGAGAAACAGGAGATTCGATGTAGTTCACATCATAAGCACACATCTAGAATATTCTTAAATTTTAAAAAGTCTTGAGTATCCAGAACTCTTTACCTTCTTCAATGTGATGGTTTAGCTTTGCTCTACATTTTAAAACTCTTAAGCTTATCCCGACCATGGCCTCATCACCATTATGATGGTATCCTTTACAGAATAAAACTTCAAGAAAAGTTATTTTTTAAGCCAGAGTGCTTCCCTTACCTTGAAAATTAAAAAATAAGTCAAAGAAATAGAGCTAGCCGGGTACCAACTTGTTCAGTTATGCAGAAAAGTAAAGATGAATATTTTAAATTTTATTGTTCTCTTAAATTGATATAGTGTTAGTTCTCCCAAAGTATAAGGTCTAATTATTGGCTCCCAAGAGTCTTATGGAATTGTGTGTGTGTGTGTGTGTGTGTGTGTGTGTGTGTTACTGGCAATTGACCCCAGGGACATTCTACCTCTGAGCTACACCCCCAGCCCTATTTTATTTTTTATTTGGAAACAGGGTCTAAGTTGCTGAGAGCTTTGCTAAATTGCTGAGGCTGGCCGCAAACCTGTGATCCTCCTGTCTCAGCCTCCCAAGTACTGGGATAACAGGCGTGTGCCACCACGCCCGGCAGTTTTATGGAATCTTAAAAAAAAAATGTCTGGTGTATGGGTTATTTTGTCAGCAAATTCTCAAGAATACCTCCCATAAGATCCTTACCCGGTTCAAAAATTGTTATAGTGGTTGAATCATTCTGGATTTGAGTGCTGTAAGAGATGAGGGATTTAACAGAAGAGACTTTAGTTTCTGGGGCCCTATTCTACTTTGTAGCTTTCTTTTATAAGTGCTGGGTGTTATTTCCATCAATTGATACACAATACATTATTTACTAAGACTCACTGGACTCAGAGAAACAGATATTTTAAATTTAAATGTTATTATAAAACAGACTTTTCCCTCTTTGTTGTACTACATCAAAATTACCATTTGTATTGCGCTACCTGAATTTGTTCTAACCCAACAGAAAAAGACAATACATGGCAGGAAAGTAGTGCACGTTCCCCTCACAAGCATGAACACCTCATGTTTTTAGCAGAAGTCAAGGTTTCGAGAAGTCATAATTTCTAGATAATAATTCAGAAAAGTGAAAGTGTCATCATTGCGCCATCACAAAGCATGCCGGGAGCATTTCTCTTCAGTCTGCTCGACGGTAACGTTCTTACATTCAACCTACTAGCTGAGACAGGAGGCCTGCCGCCCTGAGACCTGACTCCTCCCGGGGACAAGAGTGAGGAGGTCACAGTCCTCACAAAAGTAGAGCGAGCTGGCCCTGTCTTCCAAGGAGCAGCACCTGCCGAGAGGAGCCATTGCTCTGCAGACACACGACATACTTGTTAGAAGGCATTTCTCAATCTGCAGGAATCACAGAGGTAGAAAGAGTTTGTGTTTTGCTGTGTATTATAAAACCTCTAAGAGTAGACGGTGCCAGTCATAAAAACACTCTTTGTCATTTTTTCCTCCATCTTTAGTTCAAATATCCTATCACTGCATGTGTGTGAAGTGCCTGTTTAAGATGACTTAAATTTTGCTTTGTGTTTTGAGTTCTATAAATCACAGATTCTAGTCCATTTATCTGAGAATATGTCTCATGTTTCCACACTATCACACACATTGGAAAGGGTCACCTTATTAGGGGTTACTCATATATATGTATTAGCAATTTAAAAACTTTGGCTACAAATTATATCAAATAGGCGTAGTTATAATAGAGAGGAATTATAGGGATGTTTGTTTCTTAAGAAAAAGTAGATTTCCACACTTGTTTTCTATTCAAAGTAGAAGCAACTACCCTGTTCACACTGTTCTATTTAAAAAGATCGTGCTCTACTGCCAATTAGATTGTATACTTTAAATCAAAATTATATTAGCAATAAACAACTTGAAAATCAAGATAAGGAGCCTTTTCCTTTTCCCTTATAAAAATGGTTTCGAATTACTCCTTATTCCAAAAAAGATTTACTCCTGTCTCCTATGTATTTTTCCATAAGAACTTAAAAAATTACACAGTGGAACTTGTCGAAGCAAGGCAAGGAAGACTTCTTGGCCACAGTGACAGGTCTCAGGACCACTGCGGCACGGCCTTGCACTGGGGAGAGCGACTGGGCCCGGCTCTAAGTCACATGGATAGCCTGGAGGCGGCACCAGAACAAACAGACGGACAGACGGCAAATCACTTGGAGGTGGCATGGGGACTTGGGGGACTCTGGCTGGGTTTCCTAACAGGACTCTTACTGCAGACAGGCCAGGGTGGTGAGATGTCTTCTGGGGGCTGGAGGAGAATGTGGGACCTCATCAGGTAGTGAGGGTGGGGACTGGGCTCAACTGACTTAGAGGGTTCCCCGCTAAGACTGAGTTTTACAAGGAAGGGCGAGAAGAGCCCATGAGAAGACTCAGAAGCCTGACTACAGTCAGGCCAGCAAAGACGCTGTCACTGTGACCTTTAAAAGCTTCTTTAAAAACTTACCTGAAGCCGGGTGTGATGGCGCACACTTGTAATCCCAGTACTTGGGAGGCAGAGACAGGAGGATCCAGGTTGGAGGCCAGCCTCAGCCACTTAGTGAGGTCCTCCGCAACTTAGTGAGACCCTGTTTCAAAATAAAGAACAAAAATAGGGCTGGAAGTGGAGCTCAGAGGTAGAATGCCCCTGAGTTCAATCCCCAGTACCACACACACACAAAAAAATACTTACCTGAAAATACAATCAATTGGACATGTAAGTTAGGGAGCTTGGGATCCAATGGGTCTTGATAGTGTTCTTGACAGATTTCTTCCTCGGGATGCTGGAGGTCGGCCCCCAGCACAAGTGCAGCCCTCCCGTGCCCACCCTGGGCTCACACTGACCCTTGCTTGGCATTCTGCTCCTTCCACTCATTTGTCCTCTTTGGGCTGCTCTGAGGCCGCCGTGTTACACCGGAAGCCCTACGTTTTGAGTAAAGCTTTTTAAAAAGAACTTTGGCTTTTGTATGCAACATTAAAGCTATCAGCTCAAATCTGAGCTCCCTGGCTGATTGGTGTCACACAGCAAAGCTTTTAACACTATTTTTTTTTGCAAATTCTAAGTAAAATGGCTATTGTTGGCATTCTGATAAATCATATTTTTAAAGGACCAGTATGTGAAAAGATATTTTAAGAATAAGAGATGTTCTAAAGATTTAAATGACTTAAAAGATGGTAGTAGGGTTGGGGGTGTAGCTCAGAGGTAAAATACTTGCCTGGCATGTGGGTGGAACCCAGGACCAAGAGAGAGCGAGAGCGAGAGCGAGAGCAAGAAATAGCATTAGACTGTTCCATGATGCTTAAATCTGTAGATCGCTTTTGGTAGGATGATGATTTTGATTATATTTATTCGGCCTAGCCAAGAGCATGCTAATGCTATATAAAAAGTCCCCTTTCTTTTAGAAATCCCCAGTGCTTAGTAAACTATACATTTCAGATCATGCTAAGAGGCGGGGGTGTCATTTCCACCAGAGCCAACAGGTGGCCAGTGGCAAGGGGAGTTCAGGTCCCCAGCTAGTCTCCTGAGAGCAGCAACAGAAATCTCAGGTCCCACCAGTGTTTCTGCCCCCACACAGCCCAGCAGCATTCAGGCCCGAGTGCCCCGCCCAGCAGCACAAGAACCGTGGCCGCTCCAATTGAACAAAGCAGGAGTTTCCATGAGTGGGCATTTCATTATTTGTGGTCTTATAAAACATGACAGGTTATATTTCTAGAATAGGTCTGTATTTCCCTCCTCCCTTATAAAAAGCAAGTAATTTTAAGAAGGGCACTTATAAGCCAGGCATGATGGTACACACCTGTAATCACAGTATTTAGGAGGCTGAGATAGGAAGATCGCAGGTTCAAGGCCAGCCTCAACCACTTAGCGAGACTCTCAGCAATCTAGAGAGACCCTGTTTCAAAATAAAAAATAAAATAGGTCTGGGGATGTAGCTTGGAGGTAGAATGCTCTTGGGTTCAATCCCCAGTGCTCCTTCTGCAGCACAGGGGTTTCTAGTGCACGAGAGAGCTGTCCTTCCAGAACCCTGAGGTGAGTCCACAGCACCCCAGCTGGTCCCTGGCTGTCAGGAGGGTGCATTCCTAAGTGTGCGGCTCGGTGGCTGTTCTTGTTGGTCGACATGTCATTCATACCACAGCTTTCCGTGCAAGCACAAGGGACAGAGAAGAATACAGGCTTAAACGTCACATCACTTAATAAACAAAGGGGAGTCTTTCCCATAACGTGTCACTGTGGTGTCCACAGGCAGAAGGTCTGAACTCCGGAGCCTTCTCTAAAGCACTAACCCATCCAGAGGGCAGAACCCCATGGCCCAGGCACCGCCCGCTGTGGCACTGGGGGTGTGTTTCGGCAAGAATGTCAGGGGACATCACAAGAAAATTCTCTAAAACAAAGCACATTTAGAAGAATCATTCCAAGATCAAATCAAAGGGGGGGGGGAAGGAATGAAAAAGAGGATTTTAGCTCTGAATGGTGTTATACTGAGTCCACTCTCCACTCACAAGGAGCTGGATGTGTAGAGACAGGCTGAGCCGAAGTCGTTCAGACAGGGTCCCTGATGACATCTCTCCTCCCTTCCTGCTTCCTAGACAGAAATGACGTGATTGAGACACTCTATCATTATCTCCACTCTAACAGCCTCCCGGAGTGGAGAAAGGCAGGCTGGAGAACATGGTAATGGAGGGTGTGGGGTGAGACCCGCTTCCAACTGAGCAGGAGGCCGAGCAGACCCCAGCAGCCAGCGGTGGGAGCAGCTTGACTGTCCAGAACTACTGGTCTGTTTGAGGTAGGAGAGGAGAAATAAAAATAAGTAGGAAGGAGACACACTGGGAAGGAAAGGGAAACTTGTTTTAAAATCTAGAAACTTCATAATCCTTATCTTCACCCTACAGGGTCTGTTCTTTCTTAGGCAAAAGTTCTCAGTAGGCCTACACTTTTAATCATAATGGACCATTTCAGACACCTGAAATTCCCGAGATGCTTGGTAAGCAAAGGGTCCCTAAAAAATGTCTGATCAATGGTCAAGCCCAGGCATCACCCAGCACCCACCAATGAAAAGTCAGGAGCCTGAGGATTTTAAAAAAAGGGATCAATTGTACCCCCCCATCCCTGCCGTGCACCCCTACCCACCCCCTCCCAGGGGTCTCCTATAAAAATGAATTCTAAAGACCCCAAAGTTGCTCTCTCCCTCTTGAGATGGTCCGCGTTCTCCGTTGAACGAGTATCCTCCACTTTCCTAAATAAATCTCTGTCTTTGTCTCTGACTGGTGCGTGCTGAAATTCTTTTCTGCCATGGAAGCCAAGGACCCTGCCGATCCAGAGTTCCTGAGGTGAGGAATGAACCCTCCCCACACACACGCGTGTTGGAGGCACACACATAGCTGAAGCTCAAGTATAACTCCAAAGTCTCAACATGACAGACAGGAAATTGAGTCACAAAGCCCAAGACCACCAGTGGTGCAGGAGCATCTCCCCTTCTGCCACCAACCAGCTCCAAGTCACCTGTCATCTGAGCTGTTAAATTTCGTCATATGATGTTTCTCGACATCTCGTTCCTTGTCATAATTTTTCTATAATTATGTTCTAAAACTCAGATCTGTTAATACTGAACTACTTCAATTGATTAAAGTGATTTTCCTTTCCTTCTTCCTGAAGGCCTAGCTTGGCCTTAACAAGCACTGGTCTCTTGACCTTTCTCCAGCCCTGCTGCACTCCCTCCCTTCCGCCTGCGTTTCAGGGCACTCTTCCTCTGTCCACAATGCCTTTTTCTCCCTCTCCTCAGAAGACAGTCAGCCATCACTCATTAAAGTATCTCCCTCTCCAAAATGTTAGTGACGCCCTCCTCTGCATTGTGGAGTACTCCATCTATGCTCAATGTTAGAGACAATACCCCCCCTCTCTTCCAAGACCCCATGCATACAGGGAAGTCTCCGGATAGATCCTCAGTATGAACCTGCTGAGTGAATGATAAATCGAGGGCACCATGGTTTCTCGATCTCCAAATCAATTTTTAACACAAAGGATTTCATTCCCTCTTTTTGTTCTTCAACAAGGATCTGCTGTATTTTTACTTTGCCCCAGGTGTGTGAAAACGGTAGACAGGTTTCTTCTGCCCTCCTGGAGCTACTTCTAGAAGGAAATGGAAATAATAAAAACTAAGAAATAAGCCCTCCAGAGAATAATGAACAGCAGATAAGAGAGAGCAACCGAGGAAGGCCACCTAAAACCTTCTCCACGCATTTATATGTCAAATAAGGACTCAATGCCAGCTTTGTAAGAGCTGAGGAAGAGCTTTCCACAGAGAGAACTGAGCTTGTAAAGAAGAAAGGGCTCGCTAGGACCGCTAGGATCAAGGAGCAGAGAGGCCCCTGTGGCTACTATAGTCATATAGTTGAGAGGGGGATTCTGGTGAAAAAAGGTTAGAGGGGTAGCAAGCCACCGTCCGTGGCTGGCTTTGCCAGCTTTGGACACCATCACAAGGAATTCGAACTTCCTTCTAAAAGGATCAGAAAGCCAGAAAAGGGACCCAACTGGAAGCAACCTGATCTGACCTGTGTGTTTAAATGTGGGGGAGGTGGATTGAAGGGGGAGGGTAAAGTGGGGAGAGCAGAGAAGGCAGAAAAACGGACAGACCAGGGTCACACCTGGAGAGAGAAGTCCCGGGTCTTAAATAGACTGGCTGGAGGATGTAAGAGAGTGGGGAGTCGTAGGTGAATTTTAGATTTCACAGCTTGACCCCTGGGCAGAATGGCGTATTTTTCACTGAGCTGAAAGGGAACTAAGGTGAAAGATAAATTTAGGAGGGAAAACTGGAATGTCTTAGGTTGGACATTTTAAGCTTTGTGGGAAACTATTCTTAAAGTAAAAGACCCACCAGAGAGCTAATGGTCATTGGGCTTGCTTTCCGTGTTTCAGGCTTTCTCTACATAGTAACTTATTTAATCTACCCCATTGCCCTGTGAAGAAGCTACCGTGTAATTTCCATTTCATAGAGGAGGAAAGGGAGGTACAGAAAGGCCCACTTGCCACCCCAAGAGCGAGAGCTCACATTGACATGTGCAGACCCGTCCAAACCCAGGCCAGCCCCAGAGCCTGGTCTGCACCGTAAAACTAACGACCCGGTGCCAAGAAAGTAATTAGATCTTACTCATTTCTAAATAAAACTGACCGGAAGCAAATGCAGCTCTCCACTCATGACACAGCAGGATTTATCAAACACTGATTTTAACCCATGGCAATCCTGTCCCTGAAGTGAGACTTCTCTGGTCACGGACACCATTACAGAGCCGCAGTGTGTTCCGGCACCATGAGCAAACGCTCTCCAAGTCTGCACTGTGACTTCTCCAGGAGAGCTGGCTGGATGCTTACGTGGCTCTCTGGCCTGGGGACAGTCACCTGCAGACACCTGCGTGATCCACAGCTACCACTCAGGGACTGTTCATGGCTCTTTATGAGTGAGCCGGGCACCCCAAAGAATTGCAATTCCATGTCTTCAGGAGACAAAATAAATTCTGCAGAAACAAAATAAATTCTGAAACAAAAAATTGCAGAAACAAAATAAATTCTGCAAGTGCCCAATGCAGTGTGCTCCGCGACACCCAGCCCTCCGTGCAGATGCCAGAACGGGGAGGCAGCACTGCACCTGGGGGCGACCTGATATATAATAGCCAGAGAAGAGAAGAAATGGACAAGGCACTCGGGAGCGGGGCGGGGGCATTTGTGTCACCTGACACAGATGGCGGGATTCCAAAACTTCCGGAGGAGCAAGTATCTGATTGCCTTTCTCCTTGTCCCTGTCTCTGACCTCTGTCCCGGGTTATCTGATTAACTCACAATCACTTAAATTGCTGCCACTTACATGCAGTGACAGGGAATCAATAGCCACATCCGACTCCAATACTTCTTCCCTCCAGCCCCGAGGGCACCTCCTCACTGGACTTGGCTTGAGTGATTCCGCACGCACAGCCTGCTCCTTCCGTGTTCCCCACCACCCATGCGCCCTGCCGCCCGCCGTCAGGACGGGCACCCTCACCCTGGTTTTCTCCCTTAACTCCAGTTTCTGCAACACGCCATCATGGAGCTTCTCCCCAGGTCTCATTATCCAGCATCTCAGCAGGCCCTCATCACCTGTCAATTAGTTTCAGGAGGGCGGGTCCTGAGTGCTCAGACCACCTGCCTCCCTGGTCTGTTCTCATGCGGGGCCAGGATGACTTCACCGGCACGCACAGCACCTCTACCCTACTCGAAAGCCACCAAGGCTCCCCAGGGCTCTCAGCCAAGGTGCAGACCCCTGGAGCCCTCAAGAGTTCTCTCTTGTCTTGCCTTCTCACCCCATCTCTCGCTAAAGACCCCTCTTCATCCATACCACACGGCTTTGGATTCCAGGGCCTCCCTACTGGACGCAGACTGAACGCTTTGGCTGACTCTGCCCTCCACTTCAAACTCCTTTCAGCACCATCCCCACACTTTTTATCTTCTTCCCAGCCTCAACCCGCAGGTCGGCTTCTCTCTCAAGTCTTTTTCGGATCACTAGTCATCTGGCCCAAATAGAACTGATGTTTCCCTTGTTATATCCCTGCTGTTTCCAATGCAGATTATTTCTACAACACAACACCTGCCTATCAGGTTCTCATTCTCTCTCTCTCTCTCTCTCTCTCTCTCTCTCTCGGGGGGGGGGGGAGGAGTCCAACCCAGGGCAGCAAGCATGCTAGACAGGCACTCTGCCACTGAGCCCCAGCCCTAGCCCATGCCTATCGGATTCTTCAATAGCTACAAGTACAATTCACAGACCAATGTTTATTCTCTACCAAGAGTAGGTGCTATGGCTAAGTGCCAAAGTGGATGGGGGGAGTCCACAGTGCTTGTGTGGGGGCTCCTTCCTGGCTGACTGAATGTGGGTCAGCACCACCCCTGAGCTCAGCACCAGAGGCCTGCTGTCCCGCTCTCCCACCACCCTCAGATCCTAGCAGGAGGAGTTAGAAACCAGGAAGGGAAAGAAAGAGGAGCAAGGCAGGAGCCGCAGGACAGGAGGACCAGAGCTACAGAGGACACTGGGGTGTGGCTCAGCGTTAGAGTCCCTGGGTTCAATCCCCAGCACCACCCGCCACACGCACGCACATGCAAGCACACACACACACACACACACACACACACACACACACATGCACAAAGAGAGAAAAGAAAAAAGGAAAGCCCCCAAGAATTTCCAACCATAACCTGACCCATGTGCACTTGAAGACAGTACTCATGTACTGTGGTGGCTTGAAAAATCTGAAGCCAACAGCCAGTTAAGTGGTCCTCGACTGATGGTATGACAACCTCACACTTGACAGGAACAAACGGTGGGGTTGCGCATGCCTGTAATCCCAGGACTTGGGAGGCTGAGACAGGAGAATTGCAGTACTGCACACACATGTGCACACACACACACACACATACACACACACATACAAGATCCCAGGAAGAATCATTAAAAGCAGTTCATTTAAAAATACACATACACAAGGAAAGAAAATACCAAGAGTAGCTGGGTATGGTGGCACACGCTTGTAACCCCAGAAGGGATTCTGGGATGCTGAGACAGAAGGATTGAAGGTTTGAGGCCAGCCTCAAAAACTTAGCAAGACCCTGTGTCAAAATAAAAAAGGCAGCCAGGTGTGGTGGTGCACGCTTGTAATCCCAGTACTTTGGGAGGCGGAGACCGGAGGATCCGGGTTCGCGGCCAGCCTCAGCTCTCTCTCTCTCTCTCACTCTCTCTCTCTCTCTCTCTCTCTCTCTACTTAGTGAGGCCCTCTGCAACTTCGTGAGACCCGGTTTCAAAATAAAGTATAAAAAAAATAGGGCCAGGGGTGTAGCGCAGAGGTAGAAGGCCTCTGGGTTCAATCCCTGGTCCACAAAACAAAAATAAATAAAAAATAAATAAAAAAGACTAGGGGTATAGCTCAGGTGTAGAATGCCCCTGGGTTCAATGCCCAGTACCAAAGAAAAAAGGAAGGAAGGAAGGAAGGAAGGGAGAGAGAGAAAATACCGAGGGTGAGAGCCAACAGAGAGTAGAGATTCAGATTCGCACTGGATTCTCTGCTCTGACAGGCAGTAGGGTGCTTCTTGTGTTTGGAAGAGGAAAGAGAATGGTCATTAATAGACCCACAGGGGCTAAAGGACCTGCCATCTCTGTAGCTAACAATGGAGCGGGCAGGCTCTCTGCCAAGGACATGGCTTCAGTAGAGGCCAGGATGTGACAGAGCCAGCTGGGGAGGGAGGGATGCAGACCCAACCTTGTCCAGAATGGAAAAGCCACAAAGTCCAGAAAAACCCTTGTCCTGATTTTAGCATACACATCAACTACATGACATTAAAAAATACTAAAGTGTTATTTGAATTGTGTGATGGGAGTGGTGATCTTCCCCCGCACCCCATGGTCTTTGCTGAATCCCACCCCACCTAGAGCAAGCTCCGGGCTTGCCTGCCAGTCCACACATTACCCTCCCTCCCAGTGCGGGGAGCTGTGGGGCTGCCTTGATTATGGGAGGGGTTTGAGGGCTGGGCAGGGGGAAGGTTGGAGCCTCATTCCTCTCCCAAGCTCAGGAGGCTGCAGTGGGCAGGGACCACACCCTGGCCTTCCACCTCTCTTCCCTCCCTCCTCCCTGTCTCCCTGCCCCCTCTCTCCTGACCCCAGCAGAGGGTTCACCCTGAAGCTTCGATCACTGGGGGCTGTGACCTGTAGACACTGAGGGTGTCGGCTCTAGGTAGTTCAGAAGCCAGGCTTCAGGCAGTGTTGTAAAGCCCTGCTCATCACCAAGGTTGAATACTGGTAGTTTTCCTTTAAATCCCCAGGGAGGGGCACTGTGCCGGGCTCACCTTAGGCCGAGTGCTGGCCTTTGGTGTCCTGACTTTATAGAGGGCGTGTCTCTAGTTGAGCTGGGCACATTAGGCGCACCCTTGGCTTTGTTTTCCATCCCATAAAAGATACACAAATTGGTGCTGGAGTTTGTCCAGCAGGAAGCGCCCTCTTCGGTGGCCTCCTGGTACCTGCCTCCTCCTTCAATTAATTGGTGGCTCGGGTGTTCCAGTACAGGGACACGGTTCTCTTTTCAATTGGCATTTTAAGTTGTTTTAACAATAGGCTGGGTTTGGGCACTGAGTACAGCAGGCTGCCCTTCACAGCTCCTTCGGGCTGTGGGTCACGTGGCCTGATCTCTCTCCACCGCCGGCCTGTTGTGTTCCAGAAAATCTGGCACACACTCTTCCCTTCTTCCTCCACTCTTTCGCCTGGGGTGATAAAACAGTACTGCAGAACAAAGAGAAATTTAAAAAGATAACGTTCACTGGAATTCTAATTTGGGGCCTCGTAGTGGAGTCCAAGCGGGGCCTGGACTGTTTTCTTTGCCTTGCCCGGTTTAGGATTCCACTGGGTTGGACTTGACCTGAGGAAGGTTGGTTGTTTACAAGGGTTTGAACGTTTTCTCACTGACCCCATGATTGGGTGTGCCTTTGGAATACCAAAAGATAAATACGCGAAGTAAATTTAATTCTGTCCTTCTTTTAAAGGAAATATTGAAAACAAACAATTAAAAAAAAAGGAAGTCGGAACATACACCTGGCTTCCAGCTTGTGAATTTGTTTCCATAACACCAGACCCAGAAGCTGCAACAGAGCGAGACTTGATGCTGGAAGGAAGGCGCCGGGCCCAGGCTTCAGCCGCACAGGAGGAAGCTGACCCTCAGGGAGTGGGTGACGGTCATTGTCATATTATAGAACCCTTCCCATGGCAGGGTCTCCTGGTTCCCAGGAGATAGTTTCTTTCAACTGTGTCATCTATTGGATATAATATGCAGGTTCCATTTCACCAAAAGAGGATGAAAGGTTTAATAAACTTGGTAAATTTAGTAAAGTTTGAGTACCTAATGGTGTAGATTTATGAAAAATAGGCTAAAGCATTAATTGGAACTCACAAACAAAACAAAAAAACGAAGTTAAAAGCCTTCTTATTATCTAATGTAGGGTTAATTTTTCAGCTTCCTGGCACCTCAGTTGTCATTAGCAGCTCAGTCATTAGGAAACTAGAATACCTCAAAGTTATTTGGGGCTGCCATTATGATGAAAGATATAACTTCTATTATTTAGATGTTTTGCATTTTGAAAGGAATTTAAGAACTTATTTAGATATTGAGAAATACGAGTCTTCATCAGGAATGTCTTCTATGCCATTGTCACTCAGCACAGGACCCAAGGACCTACAAGAGGTGCAGTGGGGTGCGTGTCAGCTGGAGACGTTCAGGAGTGAACCCCAGAAGTTGATGGGGTAACAGGTCAAGCTAGAG
Organism: Glis glis; assembly: GCA_004027185.1. Classification (NCBI taxonomy): domain Eukaryota; kingdom Metazoa; phylum Chordata; class Mammalia; order Rodentia; family Gliridae; genus Glis; species Glis glis. The sequence continues at coordinate 48,278 of PVJS01009331.1, forward strand.
CTGGTGGCACTTGGTGCCCTCATCATTGTCGTGATAAGGTGGCAGCAAGTCACATGGCTGGAGAGCTGAGGAGGTCTCATGGGTACTGGAATCAAGTCTCAGAGGTTACCATGTCCAGACGTCTCTGATGTGACTTGCAGCACATAAATGGTTCTATATGCAGAGTCACATAGTTTTACTTTTATCAGATATTATGCATCCATGAATTTCCCTCTAAGAAAGCAATAATAACCCACCCTTGAGATTGTTTTTGGACACATTGGAGCTTTAACCTCCCACTTCACAAACATAATCCAAGATTCCAGCAGATCGCCCATGCTCTTTGTTGCCGGTACATTCCTGACCCCATGGGTTCACAGAATTTCTAGTCACCTAGAACTAATCAGATCCAGCAGAGATTTCTGTTTGTTTTCTTTTGTTTTAACTATGGGCATAGACAGTTTGCTTATCTAGTACAAGTTTTGTTTCACATCTGCAAGAGATCAAAGTTAGCATGGAAAGTCTCTCCTGCATGGATAAGTTGTGAATTCAAAATAACTGCATTTGCCAGTAGTTTCATTTTTGGATGACCTGTCATGGGCAAAAGCTGAGGATAGGGTAAGCGTTATTACAAATTAATAGTAAAAAGTGCCCCATCAGCAAAATATAGAATGGAATTACTCTGTAGGAACTGAAAGAAATGACACCATTCTTAGTAAAAATTAGGAGTCTCAAGTAGCATGCTTGATAATTAGTTGTGAAGAATAGCTACTAAGAGAAATGTCGTTTCTTTTTGGCAGTTTTTGCTCCCAAATGAACACAATGATATAGGTGTCAACCAAGAATAAATGGCCACATTTTAAATATGATTGCCAAAGAAAAACTTCCCTCATTAAACTTCATAATTCTACAATTGGTTCGGTTATTTTTAAGACTTTTCCTACAATTGAAAATTTGATGAGCATGAAGAACTGTCGAGGGCCATCTTTAGAATGCGCACTGAGATCATCATCTTGGACCAGCTCAGTTTGAATACATGATATTTGGCTAGGTGGTATCTGTCCGCAAGCAGACACATTCCAAGGGACATGGCGTAATCTTTAAGGTGCAGCCTTTGATGTCATCTCCACCCAGTAACGTTTAATCCCTCCTCCTTCTAAGCTTGTCACATGTCTGCCTCACTGACCTTCTTTATTGTAACTCGTGACAATTGTTAGTTTCTGTGTTTGATTAACTTTTATGATGCTTTGTTTAAAGTTTCTATAAAAAGTAATCTGGCTGTAAGAAACCAGGAGAATTGTCAACTAGCTCCTTCCCAACCCCCAAAATATTAAATACAATTCTTTCCAAATTATTATATCTGACTCTGTGTCATTTTAATGCAAGAAGACTACTGTCAGGAAGCTGCCTGGAGCAGTGACCTTCTGTGGCAGGAACCACGGAATAATTTTCAGGAAGCTGTATAGAGCAGTGACCTTCCGTGGCAGGAACCACAGAATAATTTTCAGGAAGCTGCATAGAGCAGTGACCTTCCGTGTCAGGAACCACAGAATAATGTTCAGGAAGCTACCTGGAGCAGTGACCTTCTGTGGCAGGAACCATGGAATCATTTTCAGGAAGCTGCATAGAGCAGTGACCTTCCATGTCAGGAACCACAGAATAATGTTCAGGAAGCTGCCTGGAGCAGCGCCCTTCCGTGGCAGGAACCACAGAATAATGTTCAGGAAGCTGCCTGGAGCAGTGACCTTCCATGGCAGGAACCATGGAATCATTTTCAGGAAGCTGCCTGGAGCAGCGCCCTTCCATGGTGGGACTACTGAACAAGCAGCGTCCGGTCCGCTAGAGCCCGCGAACAATGTTAATGAAATAAAGAACGATGTTAATGGAAGAAACAGATCAGAGGAGAGTATTTATGTGAAATGGAGGAAAGAAATGAGAGCAAAGGAAGACAAAAGTCAGTGAGGGTGAGATCAGGGTGGTGACTCCCCTGGGCTTTGTTATTTTCCTATGGTTATTAAGCAAGCCCCTCCCAGTGCCGGCTGCCTTTCCAGGGAACAAAACAAAGCACTTTTCCTTGTGGGGTTTGCTAGGCTAGAGGCCGGCCAACATTTTCTATAAAAGGCCAGATAGTAACTATTTCAGTCTCTTTGGCCATATGGTCTCTATCATGAGTGCTCAACTTTGCCATCAAAATGCAAAAATTTCCACAGAAAGACAAACAAATGGCCATGACTTTGTTCCAATAAAACTCTATTAAAACAGATGGCAAGCCAGGTGTGGTGGCGCACGCTTGTAATCCCAGTACTTTGGGAGGCAGAGACCGGAGGATCCAGGTTCGCGGCCAGCCTCAGCTCTCTCTCTCTCTCTCTCTCTCTCTCTCTCTTTCCCTGTCTCTCTCTCTCTACTTAGTGAGGCCCTCCGCAACTTCGTGAGACCCGGATTCAAAATAAAGTATAAAAAATAGGGCCGGGGGTGTAGCACGGAGGT
>PVJS01009332.1:0-50633 GCA_004027185.1 Glis glis
TTCTACCTCTGAGCTATACCCCCAGCCCAGTTGCATTATTTATTTTGATATAGGTTCTCAGTTGATGAGGATCTTGCCAATTGCTGAGATCCTCTGGTCTCAGCCTCCTAAGTCCTGAGATTATAGGGGTGTGCCACCGTACCCGGCTGACATCAGGTTCTATTTTAAATTTTCTCTTGGGATTTTCTTAAAATGTCTATTACTCAAGATGTCTCAGGTTTATGTTCTTTTTTAATTATAATTGGCTATTGGTGAGAAAGAAAGAAGCTCTGAAGCAAAAGCAGAGTTTCTCACTCAGTGGCCCATTAGAGTGGTCCAGTAGAGCCATAGGCTGATTCATGAGTTTGGGGCTGAATCAGTATAGTATAAGAGCCTGTGAAAAATGAAGAAGAGGCCTTCATTATAAAAATTTCCACATCTTAGTTTTGAGTCTCTCCACTTTTCTTCATGAAACCATAAAGTTCAACCAGTAAAATGAAAACATACAAACATATGCATAATATCTTCAGTGAAAATGGGAGTCAGAAAAATCCTCATGATTTTCACCTTTTATCTACTAATAAAAGTTTTAATATTAAGTTGCCAATAATGAACAACCCTTAAATTATTTTCATAAATCTTAATTACTCATATGATATTATTATTTTAATGAGCTCCTTGATTGGCAAATGTAATAAAGGAGATCATTATAAAGAACAGTTATTTTTGTTGAGTTTTGGCTTCAAAGTTATATCTAATTCTTGCAAAGAATTAGAAAAGGTTTGTTGTGTTTTAAAGTTTTGAAAAAGCTTATCTTTGAAGTTATCTTTTTTCTTTAAACTTTGGTAGGAATGACTAGTGAATTAGCCAAAACCTGAAACCATTTTAAGGAGTAGATTTTGAAAATACTCTTATTAATCCAATGAAATTGATCCATTTGATTTTCAATCTCTTGTGAAATTGGTATTGGTAAATTAGTATTGATAGATTTTGTCTATAAAAACAGAGGATGTCTGGATTTTACTAAATCATGTGTTAACCCTTCAGAAGAATTGTGAGAAAAGGAATGGTCAACACACATTTAATGAATGTCAGCAAGAGTACCTCCTTGGTTTACAAAGAGATCCCATCTTCCAAAGTGGAAGGACAAATATAGTTGAGGAGCAGGCTCAGGGTTTGCTATTTTGGGTTACAGAATTCTAGAGGTACAAATGCACAGCCATACCAAGTATATTGATAAAGTCAATGACCTGGTTGCAAGAATCTGGACATCCAAATATCTATATTTCTTTGGATGTGAGAAAAAATCTGAGAATGGTTTTAGGTCTCCAGACTAAACTGCCATTCACCCAGCCCAGAGCTCTCAGAGGTAGCCCACCTCTACTTACTAATAGCTAACACTTTGCCCATGACAAATGATGCAAGAGGCCACTCTTCCAGCAAAGAAATTGGTCTGACTCTCAGGAGCTTCCTATACCTCCTTTCCTGATGATTTTCCTGATAATTAGGAATGAACAAGCTGATGGCAGGTTTGACTTAGGGAAGAAAGGGATTACAACCTTAATCCACCATAAAAATCAGCTAGTATGCACTGAGAGGAACCATGAGGTTGGATTTTGAGGTCGTGTGATAAACGGGGTCTGAATATAAAACTAGATGAGTAGGCAAATTAGCTTCTAAGGTGCTCTAAGAAGCCTTTAAAAAAAAGCAATGGCCCATGCTAAGTGAAATAGAAATGCCTGAGTTATGCCAACAGATGATACGGAAAGAAATTCAAAAAGCTCAGAAATGTGATCATGTCAAAATGGATATTTTAGGTGAGATCAGAAGACTGCTACAAGAATTTGATTCTTAGAATTTGATCCTTCCACTCCCTCCTTGGAAGAGATAGTAAATCAATAACAATATCATATCCTGGAGACAATGACAGAGATTAATGCCACTTTTAAAAATCTAAAGGACATACACATGGAATTCCCATAATATCTCTTTTTAATTTGCCCATCTGTCTCCTATAAAAACCAAATGGAATCTGGAGAATCACTGTCAATAACTGCAAGCTTAGTCAAGTAGTAGCTATGACTACAAATCTCCCAAGGGTCCAATAATGTGCAGATTTTAGGGCCCTGCCATCACTAATGCTAGACCTGAGAGTAAAAGAGGTGACCACAGAGTAGTGGTCATTAATATCTATGGTAATGGTGAGGCCTCGAAAAGTAGAGGCACAGTAGCAGTGTTCAACTTCCATAAATCAGGGCTCCTGAAAATGGTATAGATTCACAAGGCTAGGGGTTAGACCTTTCCATTGTTATGTAAGGGTTGATAAAAGATACTGTCCCTAGTGCGAAAGAGATGGGTACCCAACAGTGGACCTGCTTAACATCTACAACTAAAAGAAGGAAAGAATGGAAGAGAAAGGAGGCTGAGAAAATTCACTCCAATAAAAAGGCATACTTCCTTGTTCAGATTCTAGGCTTGAGTCAAGTTTCAATTAAAAACCTATAGACTGAAAAGGTTAGCAGATTCCCAGGAGAAGGAATCATAAGATTTTGGCAAGTATTAACTCTAATGATTTCCCCAGTCTTTCCTCAAAGTGATCTAGAGTCATTTTCTCAGGTGACTGTGGACATAGAGAAAGGAACTACCTAGAGAACAGCTGGACACAGAGCCTGAATTGACTTGTATGTGGGGAAGCAGAGTACCATGATAGAATGAGAGTGCTATGCTGTGAATAGGTGTGTCCCCCAAAATTCATGTGTTCATACCTAATCACCAATGTGATACTAGAGGGCCAACCATTGGGAAATGTTTAGGTCTTGAGGGCTGAGCCATCAAGAACGAGGTTAGTGCCCTTATGAAAGAGACCTCAGAGAATGGCCTTGTCCCTTCCTTCATGTGAGGACACAGTAAAGAGTTGCTGCCTATGAAAAAAAAAAAGCCTTTGCCAGAAACAAAGAATCTGCTGGTACTTTTTTTGTGTATGGTACTAGAGATTTAATCCAGGGGCATTCTACCTCTGAGCTACACCGTCAGCTCTATTTTATTTTTTATTTTGAAAAAGGGTCTTGCTAGCCAGACATGGTAGTGCACACTTGTAATCCCAGTACTTGGGAGGCTGAGATCAGAGGATCTGGGTTTGCGGCCAGCCTCAGCTACTTAGTGAGGCCATCTGCAACTTAGTGAGATCCTGTTTTAAAATAAAAAATAAAAAAATAAAAAATAGGACTGGGGGTGTAGCCCAGAGGTAGAATGCCCCTGGGTTCAATCCCCGGTACCACCAAAATAAAATAAAAGGGTCTTGCTAAATTACTGAGGGTCTCACTGAGTTGCTGAAGTTGGCCTCGAACCTATGATACTCCCTCTCAACCTCCCAAGTGCTTCGATTACAAGTATGTGGTTCATTGACCACAATCTTCCCAACTTCCAGAACTGTGAACAATAATGTTATATTATTATAATAGCAGCTCAAAGAGACAAATCCAGGAGGCTTACAGAGGTCCCATAATGGAATCCTAGCTAAAGTCTAGTTTACAGTGAGTCCCCTAGTTCTGCTGACTCATCAGATGGTGATTTCCCTGGTGCCTGAGTCTATAAATGGGATTGACAACCTGGCAGGTGGTAACTTGGCATGTGCAATAAAAGCTATCATAGTAGAGAATGTGGGTAGAGGCTTCCAAAACCACGCTTTCCATTCTCTACTCCCTCCTTGGAAAAGATAATAAATCAAGAACAATTTCATATCCTGGAGACAATGACAGAGATTAATGCCACTTTTAAAAATCTAAAGGACACACACATGGAATTCCCATAATATCTCCTTTTAATTTGCCCATCTGTCCCCTATAAAAACCAAATGGAATCTGGAGAATCACTGTCAACGATTGGAAGCTTAGCCAAGTAGTAGCTGTGACTTTAATGGCTGTGCCAGATGCATACTTGTGAGAGCAGTTTACTGAAGTCTCTGATACATAGCATGCTGCATTAATTTGGTGAATGTATTCTTTTCCATCATGATCATCAAAGAGGATCTAAAACAGTTTACATTCATGAGGAAAAGACAATATTTATTTATAGTTTCACTCATAGCTCTTTTAACTTTTTGTCCTCTTGTAATCAAGGATATCTGGACTATGTGCATATTCCACAGACATCATACTGATCCATTACATCAGCGACATAATACACTTTGGCGAATATGGTAAAAAAGGAACTATTAAAGCTCTTAATATGATACACGTGCTCCAGAGAATCAGAGATATTCCCTGCAATGATTTAGGAACATTATCCTTTTCTGAAGTTGGAAATTCAGTGATCAAGTGTATGATGGGATATCTGCCCCAAAGTAAAAAAAAAAAAATTATGGGATTTGGCATTTCCTACCACAAAGAAGGAAACATGGTGGTTGGTGGGCCTTTTTAAGTTCAGGAGGCAATATATTTTATGTCAGTAATATAACTCTGGCCCATATACTACGTGATATATGACTGCCGGTTTTAAAAAGCATCCACCATCCACAAAAAAGCATCCACCATGCAGTAGGCACAGAAAACCAAGTAGACAAAATGACTCATGCAGTTGCATTAGCCAGCCTCTGTAATTGGTTATCTCAGAATTGGCACGGTGGGATCATGAATATAATGAACGCCTAACGATTATTAGTGCTGAACGTCCAACTTGCCAGCAACAGAAACGACTACTGAGCTAATAAAGTAGCAATGTCCTCGGAGGAGACAAAAACCAGACAGTTAGACGGAAGTCAAGTACATCCGGCGTTTTCCTGATCCGCATAGGAATCGGTTTGTCCTTGTAAACATAAATAACTATCGTGGATATGGGTTGGCTCAGGGTGTTATGAAAAGTAACATACTGATTGCCTTATGAACAAAATGAATTTATGCCTTATAGTTCTGGAGACTGCAAGTCTGAGATTAAGGTGTCAGAAGGGTGTGTTTCTGTTGAGGACCCACTTCCCAGATCATAGAAAGCTATCTTTCTGCTGTGTCTTCATGTACTGGAGAGTAAAGAACAAACATGCAAGGTCTCTAGTGTCTTCTATAAGGGAACAATTCCCATTAGTAAATTCCTCATGGCTGAATCACCTCCCAAAGACCTGATCTCCTCATACCACCACATCAGGGATTAAAATGTCAACATATGAATTTTGAAGGAACACAAACATTCAGTCTATTGCACTTTCCTTACTTTTATATCCTCAGTCAGCATCACTGTCCATAAGGCCTCCTTCCCAGGCATGAAATCCTATGCAATATAGAATAAAAGAAGATGTTGTGAGAGTGAGCTTCTGGCCATGGGGACAACTGGTCATATCAAGTATGAATCACCCAGAGGCAGCCAGCTTCATAGAACACTACAGCAGTCCACCAAAGGCACAGTAGATGTGTGATCTTGGAGGCTAATCTCTGCATGGATTAAGAACCATGCTTCATGATGCTGTATATGTATAAATCAGAGACTTCTATGTCCCCAATAAGAAGAATACATAGTGCTAAGGAGAAAGGGTGGGTTCAGGAATGGCCCAACATACCATCACTGTCAATAATCCACTGGAGGACCTTGTACTTTCCATCTTTGCAACTTTGGGTTCTGCAGAGTTGAGGTCTAGGTCCCCTAGGCAGGCAGACTCTTGTCAGTATGTAACAAGAGCTCCAGTGAACTTCAGGAGGGAAGAAGGTTTACTAACTTGAAAAGGTTGATGATTCTCATTAGCAAGAGGAGCTGAAGAAACTTTTAAATAATAGAATGTGTATGGAAATCAAGAGATACACTTGGGTGGTTCTTGGAACTTTTTTGACCAGTTGTAAAATTTTAGTGATTGTGTTCAGAGTTGTTTTAGTCAGCTTTTCCATTTCTGTGATCCAAATACCCAAGAAGAACAACTTAGATGAGGAAAAGTTTGTTGGGGCTCTCAGTTTCAGAGGTTTTAGTCCATAGGGCCTGATCTGAGGCAGAAATCATGGCAGTGGTGGTGACATCGTGTGAGGTGGAGGGATGAAGCTCTCACATGATGGTGGCCAAAAGCAGAGAGATAGAGAGAAAAGGGGGCCTGTGGACAGATAGAGTCCCCAAGACCATATCCCCAATAACCCACTCTCTCCAACTGTGCCTCACCTCTGAACCTTGCTACATTTGAGACATATTTTCAACACATGAGCTTTTTGGGGACAATACATGTCCAAGACAGACTCAGTGTGCTAATTGCTAAAGAAGATAAGGTGATATCTTCTAAGGTTATCATAAAATTATCCATAGCAAAAGGCACACACTCTCTTAAGTACATTTTAGTATATAGGTTATTTGGTAGTCTCCATTAGCAACTCTTGCTTACTATTTTACCTCATCTATTTGGAGTTTTATATTTGAGCTCAGACTTATAATTCCTACTTTATGCTATATCAAATACATATTGAGAATCATTCCAAATCCTTCTTGAAATATTAAGTTGGTTGCATAGATGTTACAAAGACAGTATATATCAGATATACCATTGTCCAAGACCAAAGAAAAATCATAGGCTCTGCTGATTGCCTTCATAAATAAGTCAGCCTTGAAGACCATAGAGACCCAGTATGTACTGATGGTTTGTAAAACTTTAAGGAAACTATATCTGCCTTCTGAAAAGATATATATCCCCTTCCTGGCTTTGAAGTCAGTTTCAGTAACTCTACCAAGAAACTATCAAGAAGGAATACATTTACACTTTAGATGATAGATAGATGATGGATAGATAGATAATTTTCTGCCTTTGAAATCAGTTCTAGTAGCTCTACCAATGAACTAGTAAGGACTACATTTACATTTTAAATTTTGACACTATTAAAAATGCTACAAAATGTGCTTCAAGAAATCTTCATGGTTGCACTATCAGATAGAATCCAACAGGACATAGAGTGGTATTTAGAAATAAGTTTAATGACTGGAAGGTTTATGGAGTTTGGAACAAGGTATCCACTAAGACTGAGAAAACATGCAGAGACTAGCAACTGTAAGTGAATACCTTACCCACGGCTAAGAGGGAAGGGTTTCTACCTTCTACTCCTGGAAATTTCTTTGGCCAAACTTCAATAGAAACAAAGAACTAGAAGGGTCAGATGGTACAAGACAGTATCATCAGCCTCCTGAGGCACAGGGGAAAGCAGAGAGGAGCAAATACTGGACTTCTAGATTCGAGCAGACAAGAACCAACACACTGCTGACTGTTGATTTCAACAGCATTGTCAGCTCGTCTGCTCTGAATCACAGAGCTTGGTGTGATGTTGAGTAGCTGTCAAACATCCTCGTCCTATTTACAGTCTAATGCTTTTTCAAGTCAGCATTCACAAAAAGAAAAAAAAAGGTGAATGAAAGTCAAAATATGTAGATTTTAGAGGAAACTTCAAATAGAAACTCACTAGTAATTCAAAACTAATTAGAAAAATGCAAATTGCTATAATGCATACATATAACTTTATAAATATGCATTATAGTGAATATCTTACCATAATGGAATATGATTTATGCCCATCAGATTGGCAAAATTATCAAGTACATTATGTGGGGTCAGTGTGTATGTGGAGTTCTATGCTGTTAGAGTTGAAATTTGACTATATGAAAGAAACTAGAAGAAATTTCATCTACCATAAAAGCCTATTGGGGTCAACAGAACTGGACAGCCTGTCTAAACAGAAAGGATCAATCAGCACTCATGACAGGCCTTACTCGCTTGGGGACCTCTGATCTATGAGCTCTGCCCTCTGCTTCCAATAGAGACAAGCCCTCTCCTCTTCAGCTGGTTCCATAGTTGAGATCCCTCTTAACAGAAAAGTTTGAGCAATTGCAACTTCCAAGAGGAAATTTAGAGAGTTATCAACATGTGCACAGACCATGTGTCTAGCCAGAATATGATTTTTTATTAAAAGGACTCATTTTGGGGCAAAGAGATGAGAAAATATCATTTGCAAGCAAACAAATAAAAGCAACAATACAGCAAACAGTGCTTGTTTTACTTTAATTAAAAGTCTAACGAATAAACCCCTATTTCTTGAAGATGAGAAATCTCTGCCAAGAAAAAGTTCAAAGAAACTATTAGTTTGTAAGTGAATTGTCTTCATAACCAGGAAGAGAGCATTTATAAATAATTACTATTTTCATCTTATAGAAAAATATATAGAAATTTTGAGTTGGGAATATAAAAGATCTTACTCATGAGAATCAAAATGTTAAAGTTTCAGCTTTCAATTTTATGTTCCACTAAAAAGATTAGGCTTATTTTTACAAACTGACTTAGAGAAGAAAAGAAGCAACAAAAACAAGGAGCCTTCAAACACACTGAGCCTTAAAAGTATTAATATTTATATACTTTGATATTTTCATTACTCATCGTTTCCTGAGATCTATCCAAATGACATTTTTATTAATGAATAGTGATTATTTTTTAGACCTATGATGACATAAGCCCTGCTGATGAAAAAGACCTAGTCTTCTGTGCTGATATCAAGCATATAAACCTTGGACTACTTGGGCATAACTGAGTGAGTGTCCAATTATCAAAATGCTTAGTCCATCAAAATTGTCTTAGAACACAGCTTTAGTTCATCAGCCTTTTTATGTCCCTATATAAAAATGATCACTTTCAGATGAAGTAATTCCTCAAATTAGGTTTTTCAAAACTATTAAGACCTAATTGTTTTCATTGATTCTATTCAGCTTTCAAGGAAATTACCAATCTTTATGATGAAGAAGACAGTGACACTCGAGTATGTGCAAGAGCAAAATTTATCTGACACACTTATTAAAAATGGTTATTCTTATACTTCATGGCAAGATATTCTGATTTAGGCAAACAGTTGAAAAAATGTATATTTTTCTGGAGTGAATGAGCCATACATAGGTCATTCTAACAGAGAGAGACCACAAAGGAAGCTTACATAGAAGGTTATAGAGGGTTTTCTTTCTTTCTCTATTAAATGTAACTATAAGCAACTTCTAAAATATATCACTACAGTTTATCTCTGGAATGTCTTCCAAAGGCCCAGATGGTAAAGGCTTGATACCCAAAGAGGTGCTACTAGGAGGTGGTAGAATCTTTAAGAAGTGTGGGACCTAGTGCAGGATTTTAGGTCATAGGAGGCATGCCCTGGAAGGGGCTGGTGGGATCCTGAACTCTCCATCTTTCTCTCTTTTGCTTCCTGGCCATGAGGTAAACAGTTTTGTTCCACCATACACTCCTGCCATGATGTGTTATCACAGGCCCAAAGTGCTAAGACAATCAGTCATAAACTGAAATACTCCAAACTGTGAACCAAAATAAACCTTTTCTCTTTATAAGTTCATTATCTCAGGTATTTGTTATAGTAATGGAAAGCTGACTAATACACATAGAGATAAGTAAACATATATTTGTATCAATTTAAGGACATACATCACCTTGTTCTTATTTACTTTGTCACTTCATGAAAGTCCTTATTCAATTCTCAAGTTTATTGAGTACTAAAAACAAAACAAAAACTCAACATGTGCAATGGAACACAGGTAGCCGTCTAATACTGTCCTACATTTCTATTTATATTAGTTAGAAGATAAGGTAAATAGCTTTTCTAGTCTGCAGTTTCATGGCTCTATGAAAAGGCTTTGTATCAGAGTGCACATGAGGAGAACTGAGGAAGAACATGAGGGGTTTAATAGTGAGGCATCATGTGCACACTAAGAATTTCAATGGATACTACTGAGATAACATGAATTAATTCCCTTTAGCTGCCACTGTTCCAAATATGGACAAGGTCACACTCTGCTGTTAGGTCCATGGCATAAGTCAGAGCTTGCTAGTTCATAGGAATCACATTGGGATATTTTTGAAACACAGATTACTAGTTCTCACACTATATTTCTAATACAGTATGTTAAGTTCAGAACCTAGTATGTCTTTTAAAAAATGTACCCATGTGATTAAGATATAAATATAGGGAACTAATGGTCTTTAATCTTAGTATTCAGTTCATATTTTGTTTACTCTATTAAGTGAACAGCTGATAAATAACCCTGGAATGGTCTAGGCCAGAGATGCAAATATTTGGAAATTGTTAGCATGTAAATACATGTGATAACATTTTAAGTGATAATCTGATTGAAGTTATATATCTTTTCCTTGAAATTTTTCATAACACTTTGCATGGACACTTAAGAGCAGTGTATAAAATCCAATCCAGGAAGGTGAAGGTCCATCTGAAGCCTACTCATGTACATCCTGGAGCTGGTTGATTCTGTTAAGGAAACTACGACAGCAAAATGCTTAAAGACCACACCCTCAGACAATCTCTGTACACATTGATTTTCTCAGTCAGGTGTTTGATGATATTTTGAGGAAAAGTGTAAAATTGTAAATCCTGACCAGAAACTATAGAATACATATCCTGTACTTCCAAAATCAAGAATATATTCATATACTTTAAAAAGCAGCAGGGTAGAGGTATGATTTAAAAAGTAAGGCACCTAATGATGATTCATGTGTGGATATCTGCCAATTCTACTTCTGACTACAGGTCCCACGAAGGGTGCTTTCAGCCAGAACCTGAACTTCCTTAGCATATAGTTTTGGGACAAATCCAATCCACAAAGCAGACTTCACCTTTCTTTTTAATTTTTTTTTCAATTAACACATTACATTGCATGCATTTACTGTATATAAGGTATTCTGAAGTATGCAAATGCTGTAGCCAGGCAAGGTGGCACAGGTCTGTAATATCAGGACTTGAGAGGCTGAAACAGAAGGATCACAGGTTTGAGGCCAGCCTCCGAAAATTAGTGAAACCCTCAGCAACTTAGCAAAATCCCATTTCAAATTAAAAAAGGCTAGGGGTGTAGCTCAGAGGTAGAATGCCCCTGGGTTCATTTCCCAGTACCAAAACAAACAAATAACAACAACAAATATATATATATATATATATATATATATACGTATATATATATATATGTATATATATACATATATATATGTATATATATATATACACACACACACACACACACACATATATATTTACACATACTGCAGAACAATTACATTTAGTCAATTATCATATGCATTACCTCATACAATTATCATTTTTGTGGTGGGAACACTTTACATTCCCTCTCTTAATATTTTTCAGGAATATAACATATATTTTAACTATAGTCACCTTGCTCTACAATAGAGCTCTTGAATTTATTCCTCCCATCGAACTGAAATGTTGCATCCTTTGACCAATCCCACCTTCCTACTAGAAGCCCTGATAACTATCATTCTACTCTCTTTTATGAGATCAACTTTTTTAGATTTTACATCTAGTGAGATCATGTGATGTTTGTCTTCCTGTACTGGACCTATTTCCCTTAACATAACAACCTTCAGGTTCATCCATTTTGTCCCAGATAACAGGATGTCTTTCCTTTTTATGGTTGAACACGCCACTTTGCATAACAGATACTACCACAAACTATCAACATAGTAATATCTAAACTAAACCTCTATTGCCAAATAATTGCTACAAAGCTTAAGTGGCAGTATTGTTACAGAATAAATCTCATTGTTGTGTCTTTAAAACAAAAGTGAAATAAATTAATAGGCATGCTATGCACTGATAGCTTTTTTGTCAAATTGCAAGGATAAGTACTAAAATTATACTACCTTGCCAAACATGGTTAGTAGGAATATGCAAGTGATATTTGTAGCTATTAGTATAAGCTCTATAAAGCAAGAAAATTTAGTAATCATTAAGAAGATTCTTTGTTCCCTTGAAAGTAATTATGAATCCCATCTGTAACATTTATCTCTTGCTGAGAAACATAGCTGAATGGGGAATCTGAGTTTGCTAAAAGCTCGATTTTTTAATATTTTTATATGTATGTGTTGACAAAGCCCTACCTAATATATAGGAGGTGAATTCAATTCAGGCTAATAACATTTATTGAGATTAGAAAGTGCTGATCTAATTAATGTTCCTTTGAGAATAGAGAAAGGCTTATTTTTCTTCTTCAATAAATATATATTCTTTTTTTTAGATAAGCCCAAACAAAAGAAAATCCACCAAAAATTTTGGCTATTGCTACCTATTGTTGCATAAGCTCATCAATAGGATAATAAACATAAAAGTGAATAGCAAACAATGTACTCAAATACTTTAGATTTCCAGCCTTTAAAAGTGAAAGCTATTTTATAATAAACTAGAAATTATCCCCATTAGTATTATATCATTGCTGTAGTTTGCAAGAGATGTAGCCATTTAATGAATATACATTATTCTGAATATTAATTTCCTATTATTTTAAAATGTCAGGCCAGCACAATAGTTGTCCTTGTCATCTTGTAAAATTCCATGATGTGACAGAAAATCGGTCTCTGAAGAAAACTATTGATGGACTAAAATTATTTCAACAATATCTCTTTAGAAGTTATGTCTGTGAATAGCAAATTTCATGTAAAATATTGTGAGATCTCTTCAAATTTATGTTTTTTCATAGTATAACCAAAATAAAACTGATTTGGGGGAATAAGTATATCATTTAACTTTATATTTTCATACTAATAAAGCGCAATTGATTAATGCCCAAATTTATAATAGCATAAATAAAAAATGGCATATATTTCACCACAGATATTCATTCTAATAGCAAATATCTAAATTCATTATTTTGTACTGGGAAATAAACCTATGGGGGTGTTCTACCTCTGAGCTATAGCTCCCAGCCCTATTTTTTTTTTATTTTGAAACTTGCTAAGTTATCGCACACTAGCCTGGAACCTGCAATCCTTCTGTCTCAGCCTCCCGAGTACTGAGATTACAGGCACGTGCCAGTGCACCCAACTTCATTTTAAATGCTTACTTAAGAATAATTTAGGCTGGGATGTAGCTCAGTGGTAAAGCATTTGTCTTGCATGTGCAACACCCTGGGTTCTGTCCCCAGTACCAAAAAAGAAAAGACAGAAAAAAAAAATTAACACTCTCATCTTTGTATTGAACTACATGGGACCTACTCAAAACATTACGAAGCTCACACTAGAGATTAAGGTTTCAAAAACATTTCAGAATCTTGAGATAAAGTTTGCTTTTTTTTCTTATAGTACACAGGTTTCTTAAATAAGGCAGAGCAACACGACCAGGAAGAAAGGAGGGACATCTTGAGACATCTGTTCCATGTGCTCATGGCGTGGTGAAAAAGAACACATGTGAAATGAGAGTGGAACCTAGTTATATACTATTTACTGGGGTAGCAAAAGCCAAATGTGTTTCTTTCCCCTTAACAAGTTGTTCTGTGTTTGTACTCCTCTGTAGGCATCAATAATTTTCAACTTAAAGCTTTGCTAAATATTTATTTCTGGGAATTGCAAATTTGCTACTAGGAGAATTAGAACAAGGCATATGCATTTTAAATATCAAGAAAAGAGAAGGAATAAAATAGAAAAATCTCAGAAGCATTAAAATATATTTATCAAGACTAAACTGTTATGTGCATATATGAATATAACAATGAACCCCACATTTATGTATAATTATAACATACCAATAAAAAGAAAAGATGAATAAAATACTCATACCAGGAAGTATTAAGGAAACCACAAATCTGAATTGTAGCTGCGGTAATTTGGGAATTATTTCCTGTAGTCTTCCTAATCCACATAGACTCTTTGGAAAATATGAAGCAAAGTCCTTTTACTGACCTTATCATTTAAAGATATGGCAAAATGAAATCACTACATATATAAAGCTGTTAATACAGATTGAAAAAGTATTTATTACAACTTGACGAGGCTAACATAAGAAATTAAAAATGTGTGACTAGAGATAGAAAAATTCTAACGAAGTAAAATTCAATAGAATACTTAAAGAAACTTAAAATTAATACTGCCCCTACGAAGAAAAATTTAAAAATTCTACAGTAATATATGGAGTTGAAAAGTATTTCCCTAAAATTTATATCCATCTGGAACCCCAAAATGTGATCATTGGAAGTAGCATCTTTGCAAACATAATTAGTTAATTTGAAATCATATTGAAATAGGGAGGGCCCTAAATCCAATAAAATGATGTCCTTATAAGATTGATTGACATTATGTACCTATGTGAGAATACCAATGCCGGTCTCAGTATCATGTTGAGGGAAGAGAAGGAGTGGGGAGGGAGCCAGGAGGAAGCTCACCAAGTGCTGTGTGCATATATATCACTATCACTATGAATTATATTATGATGTGAATATATATTATAATAATATAATGCATCAATAAATGTATAAAAATTAAAGTTGAAAATTAAAAAAAAATACGACAGACATATGAAGACATATGTGGTAGCAGGACATGTCACAACATAGATAGAGACTGGAATAAAGCAGATACAAGACAAAGAATCTCATGAACTTCCTGTAGCCACCATGTTATTAAGAAATAAGGAAGCATTCTTCCCTGGAGACTTCAGAAAGAATATGACCTCTACAAAACCTCAATTTTTGAACTTCTATCTTCCAGAGTAGAAAAAAATAAGCCTCTGTTGTTTAAAGCACCAGTTTGTAATATCTTTGTTATAGCAGTTCAGGTAAACCAAGACAACCAAAACCATAGAAAGTATTTCACAGTATACAAGGGTTCATATTTCTTGAAATAAATATAGATATCTCAGTGTCACATGACATAAGTATATTTTTTAGGTAATATGAGTGTTGATTATGAAATGTTTGGGAAAACAACATTCATGTCTAGAGTCTAAAATAATTACCATTGATGTATTATTTCATACTATGTTATTAAGATTTGGGCTTTGTGTATACTACTTCAGCTGTGATCACAAAATAAGGGTCCACTGACTGACAGATGTTGGTTTCCATTTCCCTCTCTGTGAGTCTCTAAATCTAATCACATTTTAAGTGATTGATTTATTTTAACTCTGAAAGATTTGGGAAAATAAAAAGAATAATTGCTCCTAGGGGAGCAATCTCTATTTGAAGATTTTCCTAAGCATTTTTTAAAATGTAATCAATACAACGTTGTCAAGCTAGTACCAAAAATAGAAACTTAACTCCTACTCATTGACTGCCAAGGCTGAGAGTGAACTTGTGAGCTGGAAAGGGAGCCTGGGATAGATTCTTTTCTTTATATTCACAGTCTTAAAATAAGCATGTGTATCTTCAGTAGTATTCTATCCTTCAAGTTGCTTTTAATAAAAGACTGATACAAGCTGATGAGAAAAAAATCACTCTGTTTAGTTAAATACATTCTAAACGCAGCAGACCTTCAATGTTGGAAATTATCCATGCATGTAACTTATTTCAGCTTTGGGCATAAAGTAAATAGCTTTTGATGGCCAGCAATCCCGTACCTAAGCTTTTCTTTGACCCATGTAATTGCTACAATTGGATAAATTTATCTGCAAGTGAGGAAATATGTGTATGGTCTCATGTTAAATATTTGATCTTTTTTAAAAATCTTGTCTTAATTCTGTTCCCATTCTCTTGTCCACATTGTTGTAAGCAACATCACCACCATCTTCATTAAGCATCTATGACTTGATTTAATTGGGCTAGGTGATCAGGTTATAATAATCTTAGCATGTTTATATTGCTATAATGAAATACCACAGACTAGATAATTTATAGACAATCGAAATTTATTTCTTACATTTCTGGAAGTCCAAGTTTAAGGTATCAATATATTCAATATTTGTTAGATTCTCCATGATCTCCCCTACCTTTAGGATTTGAACATACTGATTTCTCAGACTACAATGACCCTACTCCCATTCTTTGCCTGCAAAATTCCAATCAATCCTTTAGGTCTTAGTTTGCACATGACATTCTTAGGGAAGCTTTACTACATTACCCAAAATCCAAAGATTATCCACAAGGACCTACACCCCATACAAGATGCATTCCTTAAATGTAAGAAAAGCCTGTGGATATGAGAGAATATAACCCCATAATTAGGTTAATAATTAGTTGTTGTTCAGTTACTCCAAAGAGATATTATCTGAGTGAGCCTGACCTAGCTAGAGGAGCCTTAGAAAAAGGTGCAATATCAGGGAAGTTCCTCTGGAACTAGCCTGGAAGAAAGCAGACATTTTGAACTGTTTTTAGAGTGAGCCAATGGGACTCCACTCTTACAAGCACAAGAACTGAATACTGTCATCATTGACAATTTGAATGAGCTTGGAAAAGAACCCTGATGTTCAAATGAGGCCAATTTCCAAGATAACATCTAGATACAGTCTTATGAGGTCCTGAAAAAGGAATCCAGTTAATCTGTACCCAAATTCATGACCATGGAACATGAGATAATTTTTTATAGATTAAAGATTCTAAATTTATAGCAATTTTTATATAGCATTAGAAAACTAATGGACTTGTTAAACCTTCAGTAGTTTTCCCTTCTATATGACCATAGTGCTCAATTATTTCTGTTTTGCTCACCATGGCACCAAGTATTATATCTGGCTCACTACGCACTCAAGAAATATTCATTAACCAAATGAGACATGGACAGTCCTTGAAATTCTTTATGCATTGGAATGAAGTGGCTAAAGTCCTGAATCCTAATTATAATTGCAGTGACTCTGTATATGATCTATTTCCAGTATGCTTAACTCCATGCTTATCACTGGAAAATTCCTCAACCAGCATCCCATCTTGTAGACATTTGTTTGACACCTACATGTGGCTCTCTCTAACTGCAGTCTCCCTGATGGTATATTCTTTTCTCTCTATTTTGCTCCCATGGACTTGTTTTCCCCATTTTCTTGTTTTTACCTGAAAAGTACTTGCTTCTGAATCCCATCCACCCTGCACTGACCCAACATGCTGGATGATCAGTTCAGCTATCCTCTTCAGCTCTGCTTCCCACAGATGCCACCTTTGGTATTCAGAGGATAAAAATGCTCTCAGTCTTGCTTCAGTCCAGAATGATTTACACTGATACATACCTCTGGATTTTGACAGAATAAAATATCACCTGCTTGTTGCTTTCAGATTCATAATTGTCCACCCAATAATCAGAGACATCAATCTTGGAAGCCATTCAGCAACTAGCGAGTAAGTATTTGCAACTTGAATTCAGGTATCCATCAGATCGGATTCTGGGAAGACAACCTAATTCTGATGCTCCCTTATGTGGTTTTCATAGATGAAATGCATCCTTGTCTCTTCCCTATGAATGCATTTTTTGATTTTTGCTTTTATAATAGCAAGTGTGCATTTTGACTTTGACTGTTTGTATAGTATCACGGGTAAATTTCAGGAGTTGATTCTTCCCATTAACTATCTTTTCCACCCCCTTGAGGCTTTATGTTCAGTGGAAATATAATTTACTCCATTTTTCTGTTCCTCATTCCATTTTATTCTTCACTAATCATTCCCTTCTTTTTGTGATGTTCCAAATAAGGCTGCAAAAAAACATTACATAGCAAGTAACCCCTTGGGTGAGGACTATTACTGGCCTATAATTTCCTAAGAAGCGGTGGGTCATGAGGCCCTTTCAAGCAAGCCACTTGAAAATGCACACAAATGAGCATATGTTATTAGTGAATAGAGCCCTCAGAGAGTCATTGTGGTGGCTTAACTTATATTATGGCTCATTCTCTGTAATTTAATTCCAGCCAGAGCATTTATTGGAACTAGGAATCTCAAAATGAGAAATATTTCCTCTCCAATCTCTCTCTCTTTCTCTCTCTCCCCTCTCTTTCTCAAAGAGGTCAAGGTCATATTGCACAAACCTAAATTATTACATTGTATTCATGTACAGAATAGTGATGCTTTTGTCATTGACAGACTGCATATACAAGCCTGGTCCCATAAGATTATAACTGAGCTGAAACATCCCGCCACGAGTGATGTAGTGTGAGAATGTTGTAGTGCAAAACTTAACTCACATGTTTGCAGTGATACTGGTATCAACAAACCTACTGCATGGCCAGTCACCTAAAATAATAATATATGCAATTATGCACGGTAAAAAATACTCCATAATGATAATAAATGTCGGTATTAACGGTCTATATATTTAAAATACTTTCTATCATTATTTTAAGGTATTTTCCTACTTATAAAAAAGCCTACTATAAAGTAGCAGGGCATATACACTGACAGCGGCCTCATACATCTTGTGTTTAAAATGTTTCTTGCTGGGCGTGGTGGCAAACGCTTGTTAATCCCAGTACTTTGGGAGGCAGAGACTGGAGGATCCAGGTTCGCGGCCAGCCTCAGCTCTCTCTCTCTCTCTCTCTCTCTCTCTCTCTACTTAGTGAGGCCCTCTGCAACTTCATGAGACCCGGTTTCAAAATAAAGTATAAAAAATAGGGCCGGGGGTGTAGCGCGGAGGTAGAACGCCCCTGGGTTCAATCCCCAGTACCGCAAAAAAAAAAAAAAATGTTTCTTGATTTCATCAGGAGACCACCTGGAGTGATTGACCTAGATCATCTAGGTTTTCAAAGTACACTTTATGACTTTCACACAATGATAAAATAATCTACTGAATTCTTCTTAGAATTTCTTTCCAAATGTAAGCATAATTCAACAATAAAGTATAACAAAATATGTACTTACATGCTCCATCATGATAAATTCCTCAAAGACCTTTGTTCCTAATACTATAATCTTTGTCATGGAAAATACCTAAAATTGTATGTTAAAATATCTATAGTATAAATACTGTAGAATACTTACATATATAAGAAAACAATACAGAAGATAATTGAAACAATACAATGATCATTAAGAACATGAAGGATCACATGTTACTCAAACATCTTAATTTTTTATGTAAAATATTGAGTAGCTAAAATTTTAAATGACTACAGAAATAAACAAGGGGTGTAAGTACAAATGAGATTAATTAAAGGAATGGTTTTAGACAGTCAGAAGCAAAGAGCTAATCTTCAAGATTGAAAATATTTTCTAGTTCACAGCAATTACAGTCAAAGCTATTAAAAACAATTCTGATTTGCACTAAAGATCAACGAGCTAATTTATAAGCACAGCGGAATTCTACATCTGTTTTCTGCATCGAGCACAAGAAACCAGGATCAAAATGTGTTAGGTAAATGCCACAGAGGTCTTCATATGCTCCATGAGCAAGGGGCCTCAGTGGACAGAGGGGGTACTGTGTTCCTTGGTTCAACACATGCCAATAATTATGATGTGACTGAAATTTTCTAACGTTTTACTTTGAAAACAAATTTGCATCCTTGGGTTTCTGATAAGGACAGACAAACTAGCTGATATTCATAAAGTCCATTTTGTTCAGAAAAGGTTAGCTAATGAAATCATTTTCATTTCCTTTTATATTTTTACTACATGATACAAAACTGAAATAACTTTGATGTTACTGGGTTTAAATCAGCTCAACAGGTAGATCAGAGCAAAGTAAAAAAAACTTAAACATAGTCTAAATAAAAACATCCTAATTTTTGAAAAATTTTACTTCTCTCTGAATCAGACTCACTATTATGATCATTTAGATGGCATTTTCAATTTTAATTTCTAAAAAAGACCCTAAGATAAAGGAAAGAAATATTAATGATGGTATGTTTTAGAATATTTTGAGACTTAGAGAATATGAATTTCTTTCCTATTCCATAATGGTGATATTTCAAAGAAATCAGTCTTTAAGAAATTAGAATAAAATCCTGATTATGTATTGAGCTTAGGAAATGCAGCAAGAACTCATTAAAAGCTTGCCTATTGTGTGCTAAGAATATATCTGTGCATGAAAATATAGACAGAACAAAGTGTAAGCCCCAAAAAGTCTTCAGTGTGGTTTGACAAGAATTGACACATACACAAATTTTAAAAAGTATTATGTGGTGAAATAATAAAGCTCTTCATAAAATGCTGAGAAATTTAAGGTGATTTTTGTTTTAAATGATAAACACCAATAAATGAAGAATAAAGAGGCTCTGGAAAGTCAATCATGGGAGACATTTCAAGCAAAGCAAACAATATTGTAGAGATGAGAAAAATATTAAAAACTATAAGTGGTTTGGTTTGTTTAGAATATTGAATATAAGTTGGGAATATAAATTGGAGGTTGAGGCCAGGTAAGTAGGCTAGGATCAGATCATGAAAGACTCTGTAAGCCATGCTAATGTGTTTGGTCACTTTCCTGTGACAAAAAGTTATTTGTAATATTACCACATTTTGCTTTATATTGTATAGGATAATTTTAATGACAAATATGAAGGAATGAAGGTTAGCAGCTATTAATATACTACTACCACAGTTGGTATGAGATATTATAAAAATCTAAATCAAATGTTATTAGGAATAGAGAAGAAAATATATGGTCAATATTTATTTAGGAAATGAAATGAGCCACTTCAAAAAAGTTAGCTCAAAATGGATCATAAACCTAAATGTGAAATGTAAATCTATAAAACTCTTAGAAGAAAGCCCAGGAGAAAACCTAGATGATGCTGGGCAGAGCAATGACTTTTTAGATGCAACAACAAAATCATGATCCATGAAAGAAAGAACTAATAAACTGGACTTCATTTAAATTAGAAATTTTTGCCAGACATTGTGCACATGCCTATAATCTCAGTTACTCATGAAGTTGAAGCAGGAGGATAACACATTTGAGGGCAACTTAGAGGGACCATGTCTCAAAATAAAAAATACAAATGTCCAGGGACGTAGCTCAGTGGTAAAGCATCTCTGTTTTCCATCCCCTGTAATACATATGTATATACATGCAGACATGCATACATACATACATAAGAAACTTTTGCTTTGTGAAAAGCAATGTCAAGAGAATGAAAAGACAAGCCACAGATGGAGGGGGTAATACTGGCAAAAAGCATTTGATAAAGGGCAGCTATCCAAAAAATACAAAGAACTCTAAAACCCAATAATGAGAAAACAATCTGATTTTTAAAAAATTGGCAAGAAAATCTGAACAGACAATGTACCAAAAAAGATATACGGATGGCAAGTGAGCACATGAGACATTCAACATGATATGCCATCAGGAAATTGCAAAGTAGAACAATGAGGTATCACTGCGTATCTGTTAGAATAGCCAAAGTCCAGAATACTGACAATACCAAATCCTGACGAGACTGTAGAGTGATAAGGGCTCTTTTCTATTGCTACTAGGAATGCAAAATGGCACAGCTATTTTAGAAGACATTTTAGCAATTCTTTCTCTGTTTTTATTTTCCTTTGGTGCTGAGAATGGAACCCAGGGGCATTCTACCTCTGAGCTATACCCTCTGCTCTTTTAATTTTTTCTTTAGTTTGAAACAGGATCTTTCAAATTTTCTAAGAACCTCACTAAGTTGCTGAGGCTCTCCTTGAACCTGTGATCCTTTTGTCTCAGCCTCCCAAGTACTGGGATTATAGGTGTGTGCCACCGCACCAGGCTTGGTAATTTTTTATACAACTAAATATACTCATACTACACTGCCTAGTAATAATGCTTCTTGGTATTCACCTAAAGAAGTTTAAAACTTCTGTTCACCCAAAAATCTGCACATGGATATTTATAGCAGCTTTAGTCATATTTTTCCAAAACTTGGAAGCAATTAAGATGCCCTTTCGTGGATTAATATATAAATAATATGTGGTACATCTAGTTGGAAGAAACAAATTCCATTACCATGTGAAAGAAAAAATCTAAAGATGTATTCTGTATGATTACAACCATAGACATTCTTGAAAAGCCAAAACTATGGATATAGTAAAAAAATGAGTGGTTTCCAGGGACTAGGGGAGAGGAAGAATTAATAGGCAGAGTACAGAGGACTTTGTGGGCCATAAAATACCTCCTGTGATAATATTATGGTGGATATAAATTATTATAAATTTTTCCATGCCCATAGCATGCACAACAGCATGAGTGAATGCTTATGTAAACTGTATATTTTGGGTGATAATGTGTCAATGTAAATTCATCAATTCTAACAAAGGTTCCACTGTCCATGGAGGTGTTGATAATAGAGGAAGTTATGTATGTTTGCAGAAATTAGTATTGTGGGATATCTCTGGATATCTCTATACCTTCTTCTCACTTTTGTTGAACCTAAAACTGCTCTTAAAAATGTTATTGAAAAAATTAAGGTGAAACAGTATATTTTATGTAGATCATTCTCATAGAAAACGTATGTCCCCTTACAGCTCACAGAAAAATATTGCGGCTATAGGAACGTAACCAGTGATCACAATAAATGTCTGCATAAAGACTTGCTGTTGAATCACTGCCAAGAATTTTGCTCTCTGAGAAATATGGAAGAGGTAACTATGTGTAATTGTCCAGTAGTCAGTGCCAGATATGTGCACACAATTCCTGACTGGTCCTCTCCCTATGGCTTAACTCTCAGTATTTGATTTCACATTAAGCAGCTACCTAAAAATAGCACATTTGTTTTTTTTTTTTTTTTTTTTTGCTTCTCATGCTGCAGTCTTCGTTGCCCCCCCCCAATACTTAGCTCTTGTCAGGCTTCTCAGAGGTTCCTGTGATTCTCAGAAGAGGCTCTTAATTCCTGGCTAATACTGCCGCTATGTCTCGCAGGTGCTGCAGCTTCATTTATCTTCTTTCTCACTGGAGCTGTACAACCAAGAACTGTCACGCCCACCAATAAATCTAGCCATAATTGTGTTAAGAGCTGGAACTCAGCTTCAACTTTCCACAAAGTCCATTTTATTCTCATTGTCCCTTGGGGGGTAAGATGGGGAGGAAAGCCAGGAATTCATCAAACCAGGAGCATGTCAATTTTCCCTCCAATGCTGTAAAAAGACGAAACGCAATTTCCAAATCCCTTATGCCTGTGATTAGAAATTAGAGATTAATAAGGATTGACAGTGAAATTTTGCAAAGAATCTGTAATTATATCTGAACAAATGAACAGGAGGAAAATTTTTTAAAAAAGGAGGCCAATTGACTATGATGCCAGTCAGACCTTTCTTAAAATTACACAGGAATGTTTCCCATTTCATTTTCCAAGGCTAATAAAAAACTGTTCTCTGTTGGAAAGAAATGCAGTGACAGTATATATGCAGGTTTCCAATCTACTATTGGCATTGTGACACCCACACGTTCTCCACTCTGATCGTGTTTTTATATTTTTGATTGGTATGAACTGTTATTAAATGTGAAAAGACTGAAATGCATGAATAATAGCTATTAATTATCACAATTTATTAAATGAATAAAGGCAGCTGGGACCTCAGTCCATCTCTGACACTACACAGATGAAGCCGTAGATGAACGGTCTACACACAAAGGTTATTTCCAGTTGTTTTCCAGTGCTTCCCTTAAGATTGGAGCTTTGTAGTCACATTTTGATTGTTCGTATCAGAACTCCATCCCCAGGGATTTTTACCAGTGTCTCACGAACAAATACACAAAGCTCAACCAATCTTCCATGTTCACTGTTCCCTAATCGAACACTCTTTTCAGAAAAACAAAACAAAAGAGAACAGAACAGCATCAAAAAACCTTCCATTTTCCCAATGGCATTATGAGGAAAGTTGGACAGAGAAACAGAAGGTTACACATACACCTCATTAATTTTACTTTTTTATTTTTATTTATTTGCATTTTATACTTTTAATGATGCATTGTAGTCTCACATCATAATGTTGTTCATAGTGATAGTGATATACATGCACATGGCACTTGGTGAGCTTCCCCCCGGCTACTTTTTTAAAGGGCAGTCATAGTAAGTAACCAAGGCCTCGAGAGGCAGGATTGTAACAGTTCCACTCTCCTGTGTATGCCCTACTGTGGCAATACTCTATGATAACTTCACAACATGTTTATTAGGTAGGCCTGAATTTTACCTCCATTTTCCTTTAGCTATGCTTATAAGGAGTCATTCTGATTTTTTTTTATTGCAATTCATCTCATCAGTCTATAATGGGTGAAAATCAGTTCTCGGTACATACAGATTTTACTTCTTAGCCAGATGTGGTATACCACACTTGTAATCCCAGTTCTTGGGAGGCTGAGACAGGAGGATCTCAGGTTTGCATCTAGACTCAGCAATTTTGCAAGGCCCTCCACAACTTAGTGAGACCCTAAAGTCGAACTGCATTGTCTGATACAAAGTTGGAATGGGTTTTCTAAGAACTCTCCCACTACCATTTGGGTAGATATAGCCCCAAATTAAGTAACTCTTACCTCTGGTTTCCAGGATGCCACTCAATAATTCTCCTACCTATCTATAAATTCCCAAATAATTTCACGAAAGTATCATTTTTTTGTATTTTTATTTTATATTACCTAAGATTCTGTTTCAGCATATCCCTTTCTTCTTATTTCTTTTCTTCTCTCTTGACATCGGCCCACCAAATATATAATAGAAAATTTAGCAAAGTGGAGGTGGTTATAATAATTTCAGAATTGCTGAATTCAGGCCTAGGCATTTGGATTTAAGTATCTGTTAGGTTTTTTAAGAAATATTTAATGGGAGTTTCAGGCAGGGAGAAGTGAATCTTACTTGGCGACTATTTGGAAATTAACACTATAGTGGCTGGTGGCTAAAATTGTGGAGGTGAGTTTGATTTTTGAGAGGAAAACTAGAGGGTCACCTCATTAAAGTGAATAAAGAAGAAAGGTGACCAAAATAAGGATCAAAACACGAGCATTCTTTTCTTGACTTCATAAATTTTATTCTTATTTGCCAGGCTGTGTCACTATGATCATAATGAAGGTTAAGTTGTGTTGGAGGCAAAAGTTTACCTTACAATTTTTGTAGCCATCAAACAAAAGATCAACATGGAAGAGACAGAGGCTACCAGCTTTAATGGCCGTTATCTAAAGCTGCTAACCTAATGAGAAGGATACAATCACAAACACCACATTTATAGTAATTGACATTAAATTAAGTGAAAAATGCTATTTCTAATACCAAGTATGGAACAGGATTTGATTATCTCCAAACTTGAGGCTCATCACTAAAGGAAGAAATAAGAGATGGAAAGCTAAATGAGATGGGCATGGGATAGGGTCTAAGAATGTGGGAAGATATATTGAGAACTAGATCCCCAGTTGGTACAAAGTAAAACAAGGTTTGAATTCAGAGCAACTGTGACTATAAAATCACTAGTTCAGGGTGCCTACCTCCCTTCTATGAATTTTAAAGAGATTATGTCTACAATGGTAGGGATTTATAATGTCCCTCTCTCCCGCACTGAAAGAAGGTAGCAATGTTGGAAGGGGGGCTTGGTTGCAAAGGAGCGGTCTCTGGGAGTGTGGCCTTGGGGATTATATGGTACCTCCATCCTCCTACTTTCTCTAAATATTTCCAGCCTCCATGATGTGAGGAGCAGTGCCCTTGTGCTTTCTTCCTCTCTCTGTTTGCTGCCATCATGCCCTGAGCTCCACAGACCTGGCCTGACACGGACTGAACTTCTAAATCTCCAAAAACTGTGAGCAAATAAATCTTCCTTCCTCTAGGTTGTGTGGTCAGGCATTTTGGATCACAGCAGTGAGAATGTTGACCAAGGCAATGCCCATCTGGATTGGAATAGAAAACGAGATTGGTATTATTTCTATTTATTCCTGTTAGGCTTAATTACTTCACTTGTTCCAGATGTCAGGATAGAGTGGAAGATATGATAATGGAATTGTTGTTACTAGAACCAACATATTACTTTCATTCAAGTTAGTTGTTAAAGATGTACTGGGTTTGACTAATTTTTTATATGGTACTGGGGATTAAATCCAGGGGTATTCTACTTTCAAGCCATACTCCCACCCCTATTTTAGTTTTTGTTTTGAAATTGTGTCTTGTTAAGTTGCTGAGGGTTTCATTAAGTTGCAGAGGCTGTCCTTGAACCTTTAATCTTCCTGTCTCTGCCTTCCAAGTAGTGGGATTATAGGCATATGCTACCCCATCTGACTGGGTTTGACTAATTTTATACATTTTTTTTCTAATAGGGAGCAATCAATAAATATATTAATTCAACCAAAATTGTCAGTGAATGGAATTTTATATAATTTCATTATTTAGCATTTTAACAAGGAATATTAAAATGATAAGTAAAAGTTACAATAAATGAACACCCCTTTTGACAAATTTGTATTTTATTTTATTTTTATGATTCATGACACTTTTTAAAACTTTTATTGGTGCATTACAGTCTCACATCATAATGCAGTTTATAATGATAGTGACATACATGCACACAGCACTTGGTGGTTTTTCCCCAGCTCCCGCCCCACTCACCCCCTTCTCCAGATGGGATATTGAGATTGGCTTTGGTATTCTCACATATGTACATAATGTCAATGGAAGTGATTCCCCCATTGATTCTTCCTCTTTAGCCCCCTTCCCCTAGACCACCTCTCTGGTTCTACTGCAGTTTCTCCTCCCTTATCTAACATCCCTCTGGTATCCCAATCACTCCCTAGTTTCTGCATATAAGAGAAAACATATGACCCTTCACTTTTTGTGACTGGCTAATCATACTTAACAATGTTCTCCAGGTCCATCCATTTTCCTGCAAATGACATGATTTTATTCTTCTTTATTGCTGAGTGTAATTCCATTGTGTGTATATCCCATAATTTTGTAACCCATTCATTTGTTGATGGACTCCTAGGTTGGTCCCATAATTTAGCTATTGTGAATCGTGCTGCTATAAACATTGGTATTCATATATTACTATAATATTCTAATTTCAGTCCTTATGGAAAGATACCTAGGAGTGGCATAGCTGGATCATATGGTGGATCCATTTCCAAATTTCTGAGAAATCTCCACACTGATCTCCATAGCAGCTGTACTAATTTGCAATCCCATCAAAAGTGTAGAAGAGTTCCCATTTCCCCACGTCTTTGCCCAATGTTTCTTGTTTGATTTCTTGATGGTTGCTGTTTTCATTTGGTTTAGATGGAACCTCAGTATAGTTCTGAGCAGCATCTCCCTGATTGCTAATAATGTTGAACATTTTTTCATATATATATTGACAATTTGTATTTGTACTTTTGTGAAGTGTGTACTTGATCCAATTGCCCATTTCTTGATTGGGTTATTAGCTTTATTTTTTAGTGTTAAGTATTTTTATTAATTTGACTTTGAAACCATATCTGTTTAGAGAGACATCCATAATCCATGCATGGTACTTTTTTCACATACTAAAATAGTTATGTGGTGAAAAGTAGCAGAAAGAATGAATGAGAAAATAAAATGGTGTCTAGCCTGAAGGAAACATTTATATACATTCCAATGGAGACTC
The DNA here is from genome assembly GCA_004027185.1 of Glis glis. Classification (NCBI taxonomy): domain Eukaryota; kingdom Metazoa; phylum Chordata; class Mammalia; order Rodentia; family Gliridae; genus Glis; species Glis glis. The sequence goes on from PVJS01009332.1 coordinate 27,175, forward strand.
CAGTAGTATTTCCATATAGTAATAGATCTTCCCACTATAAGTTAAAAGAATTCAATACATTTTTAGGATTTCTGAAATTGATGCTTGAGGAGATTGTAGCCCTATAAATATTCATTTATGTACCTTGCAAATATTTTCAAAAATCTTGTCTCTACTAAAGGCTGGAGGACAATAAAGTGAAAATTATAGAGAAGTTTCCTGTAAACTTTTTTTCTTTTTACTTTTTTTACACTTTGAGGACTATGTATAGAGTTCACTGGATGTATAGAGTAACTCTATGTATAGAGTTACAGTAGTTAAATCCTATGCACCTACTTAATCAGGCTTAAAAATGTTAAGAATGTGATGAATCAGAAACCATCATCACAGCAATTAACAACTATTTGACACAGTGATGAATTAGTTCCTGATTCAGCTGTGGAGTAGACAGTACAAAATGATTAAAAAAAAGTGGATATGTGGTTTGTAAATTCAATGAGGACATTCTCTTTTTTTATTAGTGTCACATTATCCTTGCTCCACTATTACTTAAGTGAACTTTTTCTGTGTTTTGACATTATGATGTGAGACTATAATGCACCAACAAAAATATTATAAAAGGAATTTAAAAATGGAGACAAATATTGATAATTTGAAATTGAATTACTCAAATGTCAATATTATTTTGCCACATGTTTTTTGTTTATTGTTTTCAATCTTCTCAAATTTTTTAAAATGCTATTTGGTGTAAACAAAAGGTGATTAATGAGAGGCAGTAAATGCCTATTTGATGAAATATTTCTTTAGAGCAATGCATTTGTCAAGTTCTTTACTCACACAGACCGACAATTCCTTTCTAATTCATATATTAGCAGCCCAATAGATATGTATTTGCACATTGCTCCTGAGACTTAGAGACAGAACTCAAAGGCAGATGGTGGGTGGACTACAATCCTAACATCTATGTCCTGTTTCCATGTGTAGACAATATGACTGACTACAAGAATATCTCTCCCTGTAAAAAAAAATTCTACTTGTACAGATATTTTAACATGTATGTGTTAAAAGTTAGAATCTTAATTTTATTAATTGTATACCAATTCAAAATTCATGAAAATATCCTTGAAGGTATTAATAATAAAAGAATGCAACTTAAATCTACAATGAAATGTTTTTATTATACATGTTGATGGGATAAAAATGTTTGTAATATTCTATGTAGTTTAGGATACAGAGAATTCTCACATACTATTGTTATAACACAAAATGTTAAATACTTAATAACCCTTACATTACTGTTTAGTTTTACTTATAGGAAACTATCCTATTGGCCTCTTCACTTATAAATGCAATTACACATGTACAGGTCAAATCATTGCAGCTTTTTGTTTGTTTATTTGTTTGTTTTTATTCTAAAAGCAAAAGTTTCAGTAAGTTAAAATGTGCCCATTAATAGGAAACACTATATAGAATGCTTACATAAAGGAATAAAATGCATAAAGAGAAATCTTTTTATATGTACTGCTATCAATATTTTAAGTGACTGAAGCAAGTTAATTAGGAATATATATGTGTATATATGTATATATGTAAGCATGTGTGTATATACATGTAGTTTGCCACTAATCTGACATAATAAAGAAAAATAATACAAATAGATGTTTGTTTATATATGAGTTTATTTATGTATACATATATGTAAATATACATTATATGCTCATATACACACAAAAGAAAACACAATAAATCACTAATAGTAGTAGCCTTCTGGTTTAAGAAACTAAAAATTTGGAAAACAGGAGGTTAAAATACTAAATTTTCTACTTTTTGAATTGTATACAATATGCTAGAGTACTTAATAAAATATTTTTTTAAATAAAAGGAAATATATTATTTATTACTTGCTATTAGTACAGAGCACAGAATAAGGGTTTCCAAAAAACAAGTTCAAATACTATGCTTTCTGTTTTCCTTCTTTTGTCTTAACTAAAGGTATACCCCAAATAAACAGAAAATGAGGATTTGTGTCAAATCATGTAGGCTAGGATCTCTTGGGTTCTGCATCATAAAAAATTACTTCCAATTTGATTTAGGTCTTTAAAATTCTAGTAACAATGGATTCTGTATTTCCCTTAAACATTTCCTGTGAATAGTGTACTCAACTCTGGAGTGAAGCTTGGATAATCAGTGCTTTTGGGGATTCTGTGTCCTGTTCATTTCTAAAGGAAGTTTCCAGCAGCTTGCAAACAGAGCATTCACTTCTTCCTTAATATTGTGCCAGTTTTTGATTTCACATTATATATATATATATATATATATATATATATATGATATTACAGAATTTGGCAGCAAAGTGGTTTACTTCTTTATAAAGCCAACATATTTATATTTTATTGGAAGCTTTTTTGATACTACAAGTGTTGGTTTTTAAAAACAAAAAAACAAGTTTTAAGCAACTCATGCTTGACATAGTAACAGCAAAATGAATTTAAACAAGTATGGCAATGAAAAATAAGTGGCAATTCCTTTTTTACCAGGTAATGAAAACACCATGCTATGGTCTCTTTGCTAAGGAAGCTAACTAATTCCTATACATAAACATCTTTCCAAAATTACATAAGATGTTGGAAAAATTGGTACTATTTTTATAAAGTAAGATAAAGAATAACTTCTTCCATTTATTCATTAAATACAAGCTAAAAAGTCTATGTTCTTTTCAATGTCTTTATTTTATTAATATATTTTTGTCTATTAGTTTTGTATGAGTTCTAAAAGTATAGTTAGAGATAGTCAAGACCTTATTTCTAATTGATCTTAATTTGCACTTGGTCAATATATGTTGCAGTATTATCCATAGTCCCCTTCTTTGAATTACAATGAAATTTGATCCCCTGAGTGATAAAATTTTTGCCTATCTCCTTTGCCCTCCTAAGACAAGAGGCTAAGTAAAAGTATAATTTCTTACACAAAAGCTTAATTAAGTCAATTAATGAATTTGTTTTATTAATTTTAATATGCTTCATATGTTTGATTGCTTTTAAGTTTAGCTAAAGGAGTAGAGATTAAGGTATATATGATCTAGCACTTTCCAATGGGATATTGTCTTTAGAATGAATTTCCTTTACTTCCTAGGTGTGCAGGTGCATAAACGTTCATGTGTGCATCTGGTGTAGCACTTGTGGTTGAACACGAAGCAGTTTTCTAAATAGAAGGAGGCTACTTGATGAGCATGCTAGTATGTGAAGAAATGGGATTTTGAAGCAAAATGGGCTTCTGTGGCAAGGGGGAAGTGGATGAAGATTCTCACAGTGCAGTTTGAAGAAGGTAAACCTGGGGACCAGAGAGTTAGTGGAAGGACTGGACAACTTCAGAGGAGATTCCTTGTGAATACACTGTATAAAGTATATTTTATGACTATGGTCATTTTTATTTTCCCTCAACTATTCAGTAAATTCAGATATAACCATGTTCATAAAAGTGGACCTTCTTTCACAAAAAAGGCTTTATGCTTTAATATTATGTATAGATTTGGCATTTTATTAATCCCTTTATCTTGAAGTAAATAGAAGACTGGTAAGGAGGACAATGCCAATATAAAACAGAGATAGGACAAGTACTAGATAAAATGGATAAATGTATACTGATAGAATTTCATTCAAACAGCCGGGCGTGGTGGTGCACGCTTGTAATCCCAGTACCTTGGGAGGTGGAGACCGGAGGATCCGGGTTCGCGGCCAGCCTCAGCTCTCTCTCTCTCTCTCTCTCTCTGTCTCTACCTGTCTCTCTCTACCTAGTGAGGCCCTCCGCAACTTTGTGAGACCCGGTTTCAAAATAAAGCATAAAAAAATAGGGCCGGGGGTGTAGCACGGAGGTAGAACACCCCTGGGTTCAACCCCCGGTACCGCAAAAAAAAAAAAAAAGAATTTTATTCAAACTAAATACTCTATGAATATAATAACTACATATTGGGACAAAATAATATTTTGTTTCTCATTTGTTAGACAACCCATATCACTTGGTTCTTCAACTATTTTATTTGGGAATGTTCTCTTTAACAGTCCAAAACCTATTATAAATTACTGCTGAATTAATGCAATAAATACCCCTTAAGTCCTTCTAAATTACAATAGATAAATAATCACAAAGGACATTTGTAAAGGAAGGAATTTACATATGTGGTGGGTTGGACCTAGCACTGGAGACAAAAATATGATAATATTCATTACTTTGTTAATTATATCTGTTCACAGAAAAGGAAGGGGATTAAGGAAATGATTCAGACACATAGTACACCCAAATGGCAATTTAATCCAAATGTCTAGTTTTGTTATTATTGATTTTTTCTTTAGCTTTTTTTTTTACAAATAATTTTTTTCAAACAGTTTCCTTTTAAAAATTGTTTCCCAACTCAGGGATGCTTGTGGTGATGTCAATCATGTCTCATACCCTCCCAGTCATAGTGCTGGGCACTTGATGAAGCAAGACTCAGTGGAGTGCTTCTCCGAAACTTTCTAAATTACAGACAGAATGGAAGAGAGTCTCTCTTCATACTGTGAGTTGCAAATTGAAAGGGGTTGGACCCAAGATGATCAATAATTCTATTTCTTGCTACATATTGAGAATCAATAAACAAAAAGAGTAGGGATTAGGAAGATCTATAAATAGACTACTTGTGGCAATGGAATATTCTTTCAGGCCCTGATACACTGGTTTCCTTATTAATTGGATTCTGTGATGTTACTTCTCACCTAAATAAGCCAATATGTATCCTTTTCACTTGAGGCAGATTGAAGTGGGTTTGCACAATTTCCACCTGAAAGAATAGTAATACAAATAGGAAGGGCAATGTCACAATATAAAGAAACATTTTCTATAAAAAAGGCAGTTATCAAATTTACATATACTGTATTATGTATGAGAAGAAATGTTGGCCATACAAATACTTTAGAAAAAAATAAGATTAACACATTGTCATAAAAACATGCCATTCATTATATTTGAAATAACTCAATAATTCAATTGCACACACTTGCCCATTGTAAATTATTCAAGAAGAATGCATTCCTAATTGTACCTTAATCTAAATTGCCAAAGTAAAAGAAAAACAGGGTAAAATATGGTGAAATGGCTATATTTGCTTCACTGATGGTAGTGTGGGTGAGTCACATGTAAAACAGAATTTATTTATTGTAATACTAGATATTATACTTAGATATTAATTTGAAACATTTTAGGATATAATACTGTTGATGCAAATACGCTCCTTTATATAAGGTTACCAAAACAACCCAAATCTAAGTAAATTAATAATAACAGAGTCAGTCATGGTGATGCATGCCTGTAATCCTAGTACTTGTGAGGCTGAAATAGGGTTGTAGGCTTGAGGGCAACCTCATCAACATAGCAAGATTCTCAGTAACCTAACAAGACCCTGTTTCAAAAAAAATAAATAAATAAAATAAAAAGGGCTGGGGTGTAGCTCAGAGGTAGAATGCTTCTGGATTGGATCCCTAGTACTACCAAAAATAATAATAATAGACAAAAAATGTAGGGTGTAAACATAGAAAGGACACAACAAATAAGATCAGCAACTGAACTCAAAACTCTGAAGTGTTATTTTGAAAGTGAGGCTCAGGACACTAAGTAGAAATTTTGAACCATTGCAAATAGTTATAGATTCTAGAGGAAGGTGTCCTTTGTATAGTACCCAAATGCAATCTTTAACAAACTCTTACAACTTTCTATGTCCACAGATAACTTATTGTGATTGTTGTAATATGTTAATAGATAATTGAATATTTTACATAGCTTACCCTAGAAATGACTTTAAGAGTTTACAAAAACTATTTAGTTCTACATACTGAAGGAACACTATTGGTTTGACATCTATCCTGATGGAGTTTGGAAAAAATTTGAAACTATTAAGAGCCTCAGTCAGCCCCTTGAGGGTAGAAACCTACCAGAAGTTCTGACCCTAGTTGAAATTATCCAAAGAGGCCTTAATGTTCAGGACCTGATTTGGGTAATATGGAATTTTTTGGTTCTAATAACTAACTCATCTAATCTCTTGACAATTTAGGATGAGCCCCTTAGAATTACAATGAGACATACCTGAAAAGAAGCCTTCAGAAATGTTTTCATTTAGAAAAACCTAAATGTTTAGTACACCCCAAATGTCTAGTAAACATTTGCAACTAGAAGTCTAGTGGCTAGCTAACCATTTTTCAGATCTATGTCCTTCTTGCATTCCCTCCCCAAATATCAACTTTTAGAATTTAAATCCATTTGATCTCCCACTCTGATCCCTTATAAGGAAGATACCATTGCAACTCCTTCTGAAGCAAATTTCCTACTGTTTTCTCATGTTAACTTTAGTCATATATATAATTTGCAACAAAATCACCCCATTTCTTCCCACTTTCACCTCATATGCTCATCCTCAACCTTTGCTTATCTAAATTCAATTTACCTTTGAATTATCAGATTCTATGTTAACTCTTGCAGACAGCCATTTTTCATTGTCCTTTGTTCACTGGATTATGTACCCTTAATTATACTCTTTGAGAGTTAGTATACCACTTTCATTCTTAATGAATTGTATTGTAATTGGTTATTTGATTCTATTGTAATGAGATTATAAATTGTATTATAATAGTCATCACAAAATTCCTACTTTACTATATTTTTAAATACTGGAGGATTCATAAATATGCATTGAGTGGATAAGTGGCAGAAGAAAGAAAGGAAAAAAGAATAAAAAGAAGGAAGAAAAAGGAAGAAAGGATGAGAGATGGAACAAAAGATGGGAAAGAAAGGGGAATGAAAAGAACAAAAACAATGATAGCAAAATTAAAGCAATGCACAAATGTTTAGAAGAAAAATGCAATGTAATATGGCATTTAATAGTACTCTCACTAAAAACTTCATACTGAAAAATAAAGTAGAGAAAATTTGCAAACCTCTTCAACAAACCACTGGAAACTCATGAGAAAGTAGATCAAGAGAGGAGTAGGTCATAAAGAAGGCGGTTCAAACCATGATTAAAAAGGGACCACATGATCTCACTCATCTATGCAACATTCAAAAGTTGATGTCAGAGAAGTTGGGGTTAAATGGTGGCTATCTGAGGCTGGGAGAGTAGAGGTTACCAGGGGTGGTGGAAAATAGGGTAAGGGGAGGGATGAGAAAAGTTTCATTGGTGGACACAAAGTTAGAGTTAGATAGGAACACGAAGCTCTGCTGTGGTATTGTACATCATGCTGACTATAGATAGGAACTGTGCACTGTATATTTAAAAAAGTTGGAAGAAAAAATTTTGAGCATTTGTGCCATGAAGAAATGATAAATGTTTCAAGAATCATATATGTTTAAGCTGATTAAATGTTATACAATATAAATATATCGTTATCACATTATACCCCAACAGTATGTACAATGTTTATGTATCAATTAAAAATGGAAAAAAAACATACCAGTGTAAGATGTAATAAAAGGATTATGATTACTTCATTATAACAAAGCCAAACTGAGCTGAAAATATGTTGATATTTTGTACAGAAATTATGTACAAAATTCTGAATCAAAGAACACAATTTAATAATTGTAAACCAGAAACACCTGAAAAGAAAACTGTTTGTAAAGCTCATGTTGTGTACTAAATCATGTATCGGTACACAAATATTCCTGTTTTGTAGGTTAAAAAAAGATTAGGTAGTTGACAAACTAGTTCCAATTTATAAATGATCTTCACCTTGAATATGCTAATCAAGTACTGCCCATTTGTTTCAGAAGCTACTTCCATGATATAATATTATTTACCTAATGTAATTTCAGCATCTTTTCAAAACTTTTATGTTAATATATATGTTATAAATTTTATAGCCATCATTCTAATTCCATTAACTGTATCATCATTTCTATTTAAAATGTCATCTGGAAAACTGCCTTACTAATGTGTTTTATACTGTTTTCCAAAATAGCACTATGCTTTCCTCAGAACACCATGGCAGCTCTTTTCAGTGAAAATGTCTCTAGTCTTAAAATATTGATCCAGCTGAGCCATTGCTATATTTGGCTAGTGATTAAAAGTTTAGTGCTGGTCACCCAACCATTTATACTACTTACTACAGGATACTCAAGTTAATAATTTAATGGTTTATGGGTAATAAAATACACTTATTTTTAAGAGGTAAATTATTGCAAGAACAGAGTAATTTATCTTTCAGACATTAGATATAAAAAGATAGTTGTAATATAAGACAAAATGAAAAGCTATTCACTTCATAAATACTTCCTTTTTAATATATTTTCTTTCCTCATGATCATATAAATGGTCATTTGAACAATTATTGTGAGTCATATTTCAATAGTACAACATGCATATTCCTAGAAGAAAAAATATGAGTGTACAATATATATTTCAGCTATTTAATTCATGCAAATTATATTTTCTAATAGTATACTTCTTATGTTAATTTATTTATCAATGAGAGGTTGTAAAGTCCACTAAACTGGCCCCAGATAAGAATATTTCACCATAATAACTTTTAAAACCACTTTAAACATTTCTATCACACACCCATGTGCAATTTTTTTAAGATAACTCTCCAGTATCCACGTGGAGTCATGTCCTCTCAAGTGTAATTTCACTTTGTCTTGATTTTTCTTTCTCTAGGCACCGTTTTCCTTTCTATTATTCTAATTGATGAAATGTGATTTATATACGTGTCACATAGTTGTTTTCATAGTATTCTTATGGTCTTAGTAATCTAATTGCCTACTAGTTATTATTAGGAGCAACTGCATGTTATCATACAAAATAATACATATTTCTATATACATAATACATATTTCTAACAACATTCACATTATAATCTGTAATAACAACAGGATGTACAGTATATGTCTGATAGGAATGAAAGCAGCAGGGAGTACACTTTTCCCATCAACATGGCATGTTGGGTACCCTTACTGATCCCAGAGTGTTTATCTGAACATAAACAGCCAAAAATATTTATTAAAACATATTCATTTAAAAGCATCAGTGACCCAGGAAGCAACTAATACTTAAAGTTTAAAAATGAAGGAAAAAAGGAAGTTAAAAGTGAAAAGTGCACCAAAGCTGGTCTTTATCTTGAGACAAAATTTTAACTTTGGTTTCAGTTCTTCACAATGTATAAATGATAGGAGAAAGAGACAAGGGTCTGCCCAAATCAGAAAATCTACGGGAAGCATAAAGTTAATTGCCCCCTGTTGAAAGCTGTGATTCCAAAGTACCATGTACTTGTATAAAGTATAAATAGAGATAAATCTAATTTATTAAACCACTTTAAGCACAATTGTCTGGCATATATATTGGTGCCAGGTAGAAGAGAAAATGGCACTCAATATCAAGATTCCTAAACACATAATGGCTTAGCAAATATGCCATAAAATTATTGTGGTTGTACTAAAAAGAGCAGAAACAAAACAAAATAAAAATTAAAAAACCAAAACGAGAATCCAAAATGACCATAAATGTTCAACAGCATTAGCAATCAGGGAGATGCAAATCAAAACTACACTGAGATTCCATCTAACTCCAGTCAGAACAGAAATCATCAAGAACATATAAACAATGAAGCCTGGTGAGGGTGTGAGAAACTAGAACTGATAAAATTCTGAAAATAAAAGGAGATATATATTTTTTGTTTTAAAGAACTAGAGGGTGGGATTTCAGGACAACCAGAGTCACTGGTAAGTGAAAGAGGAGTAGCCCCAAACTACAACTGATCAAATCATTTCATGACCCATGAGTCATGTATAAGCAAGACAGACTCAAACTAAGGAAATCATAACTTACCTGAAATTTTAGTTGCTGCTCAAGAATCAGAGTTTGCAGTTTGAGTTGACACACATTGATTACTTGAAAATATAAAAGACTTTGTGTTCTTTAGAAGAACATAAAAGAATTCAAAATCCCTATGGTGTAATAGTTATAATGTCCAGATTAAATCCAAGATTAGTAAACATATAAAGACCCAGGAAAATGGAACCTCTTCACAAGAGGAACAATTCATGGAAAGCAAACACAGGATGACTCAGACTGTGGAATCAGTACATATTTTGTAGATGTTAGTATGTCATGTTCAGTGACTGTATTAGTCAGCTTTGTATCATTTGATAAAATACCTAAAATGATCATCTTAAAAGGAGGAAAGAGGACTGAGGATGTAGGCCAGTGGTAGAATATTTGCCTAGCATATGCAAGGCCCAGCACCACACACACACACACACACACACACACACACACACACACACAAAGGAGGAAAGATTTATAAGATTTATTTTGGTTCACAGTTTTAGAGGTTTCAGTTCATGGCCACTTGGCTCCATTGTTTTGGGGCCTGTGGTGAGGCAGAACACCATGGTGGGTAGTATGTGATAGAGCAAAGCTGATCACATCCTGGTGGACAGAGAGGAGAGAGAGAGAGAGAGATCCAGTGGCTGGGGACAGAATACACCTTTCAAAGGCATTCCCCCAGTGACATATTTCTCCCAAGGAGTCCCCACTCTTAGAGTTTCCACCATCTCCCAATAGCAACATCAACTGGGGATCAAGACTTCAACAAATTGGGGGACATTTAAGATCCAAACCATCACCATGTTATAGAGAAAAATATGCTCCATATGAATGAACAGATTGGAAATGAAAAATAGGTAGTATGAAAAGTAAGTGAGTATAAATCCATTTTGCTGAAAGTACATATCTGAATTAAATTTTTAAAATTTGGGTTTCAGTAGCAACTAATATAATGAACACACACTACACAGATAGATGATAGATATAGATAGATAGATAGATAGATAGATAGATGATAGATAGATAGATGATAGATAGATAGATAGATACTATTCTCCAATAAAGGGAGTCATAGGTCCTTGAAGAACTGACTGATTCTAAGACTTGAGAAAATGTATAATTAAGAAAAAAACCCACAGTAACAGAGCATATAAAAGGGACACGGGAGCCAACCAAGAGAGTTGCCAGTATATAAAATTAGATCATATTTAGCAACAAAATAGGTAAAGCAATATTACATTATAACCCAAAACAAAAATAATATCCATGAGTTCATACATATATAAATAAATAAATAAAAATAAAATGATTAATTAATTTCATAAGTGGGAACAAAGAAACAAACCTTCTAAGCAGGAGAATACTAAATAATTTATATAAGTACCTCATCCTCAAAGAATGTGAATACAACTCTTCACTTCTTGGTGTGAATTGCATTTAGTTTGGTATTTCTGATCAACACAAATGTAAAAGAGGGGAAAGAAGAACTTTGCAAAATGAGAAATGTGACAATACTACTTCAACTAGATGATTAAGTCATTGCTAACAGTTATGAGTCATGGTGACAGTATATATTCTTGATATGATATAATAAGAAAATCTGGTTTACCCTGTGATCTCCTTCTAAAAAAAATATTGCTCTAGTCTAATCATGAGAAAAACATTAGAGAAAACCCAATATAAGTACATTCTACAAAATGCTTGACCAATACTGCTCAAAACTGTCAAAGTCAAACATAAAAAGTCAGAAAATGTCACAATCAAAAGGAGCCTAAAATATGAATAATTCATATAATATAGAATCCAGATAGCAAAGATATGAAACAGATAAAGAACTTCAGACAAACACTAAGGAAGTACACAGAAGTGTGCCTTATTGAAATCTTCTATGACTTCCTCAAGCAAGGTACAGGATCACTCTTTCATCTGTAATCAGGAATCCCTCTTGTCATTCAGCCAATGAACATATGCCATGTTGTATTATTCATCCATTGGTCAATTGTTGTGTCTGTAATAATGTTATTTGTCATGAACCAGTTATGTAGCTGTTTGTATTGTTGGGTTTTTACATAGTTACTTGATTAATGGGAATATCTTAGATGTTGATGATGTTGCTTTTTAATTAAGGGAACATATAGCTCTATTATCAGGCCTGAGAAACTGACAAGATAATCCTAAAGAAGACTACTCTGGAACTCATGTTTTCTTTTCTATTATTTTTTTCAGAGGCAAAGAGGTTTATTTAGGAAAGTGGGGAATACACGTTCATGGGAAAATGCAGGCCATCTCAAGAAGGAGAGAGCATCTTTGGGGTCTCACAGTTGATCTTTTATAGGAGACCCCATGAGGGGGTGGGTAGGGGTGCACAGCAGGAGTGGAGGTCTGGACTTCCTCAGAATCCTTGGGTTCCCAGCATCGGTGGGTGGTGGCTGGGTGGCACCTGAGCTTGACCTTCCTTGTGGATAATTTGTTTACTAAGCAACTCAGGAATCCCAGGTAGGGAGAAGGGCCATTATGATTAAGGGTGTGGGCCTATTGAGGCTTCTACCCAAGATATAACAGACCCTGTAGGGTAAAGTAACAATTATGAAATTTCTAGATTTAAAAAATATATTTTCCCTTTCCATCCGAGTCGAGGCTATATATCTCACATAGGAACTAGGGTTCCATATTGCATTTTTAGTTTTATCATTCATTCATAGTCTATTTTGTCACCCTGATAGATTGGAAACTCAACTACTAGACATCTGAAAGTTGATTATTCTCTGTAAATAACAAAAAATCAATGTTAAGCAGTGTTAAACAAAAATTAAAAAAATATCTAACAATGTATACATGAAAAAGATTGTTGGATCCAGGGCTATGATAAGAAAGTATCTTCAGGAAAACATAATACAAAAGAAGTAAAAATCACCCAGAGAAATAGTTGGACTTTCTTAAAGTGTGTGATATTTATTCATCCTCCTTTATGCCATGATGAATCATCTTTCAAGCACTTCTGTATATATTCATATCCACTACTGTACATTAAACTGAGTCCAGCAATTTAAAGTAAAATTTTTTTTCTCTTCTGGACAAACTAACAAAACTAATAAATTTTTCTGTTTTCATCTCTATTTATTATATTTCCTTTTTTGCATTTTCTTACATTATTAGACAAACTACATATCATCTCTATGGTGATTTTGATATGATTCTCATGTATTTGTAAGTACAAAATCACTTTTTACTGATTTACTCTTAATAGATTTACATTTCCAAAAACCAAATTTCTGAACTCCTTGAAAAGTGAAGAAGACATTCATTTCATAAATAAAAGACTTTGTTTTTTAAACCCCAGAAGAATACGAAAAGATTCTCGCTTTAAGAGATGCTCAAATGACAATTGTGCCCACAAATGTTGGTACTTTCTGAACTGGTGATTTTTATTTCCAATACCAATAGGGACCAACAAAAAGAAAGAGGTAATAGAGATTTTACCAGAAAACCAAAATCTGATTAGAGAAATTATAACCTATATTTACTCAGAAAATGAGAGACAAAGAGAAGTTTATGATAAGTGAAGCTATATAAATCACTTAACTTACTAACTTCAAGATCATAATAGATGATCTAATTCGTACTGAGAAAATGCCTAATCCAGAGGGCTAAGAAATTGGGCTGCATAATGTGGTTTCAGTCCTTATCAGTGGATCAGGACCCCTTTCATTAATTTGATGAGCTTCAGTTAAGCTTCAATTTGCTTAATATGGAATAAATGCCCTTTTTTATTGTTCAAGGAATAATGTGGAATTCAAAATATATATTCTTCAAAATACATAGTGTCATGCCAAACAATTTTTGGAGAAGAAAGAATGAATTTAGCAAAATATTAACACAAGTAACTTGACATGAAAATGTTAAGGAAGTTTGCTAAAATTTCTAACTTCACCATGGTAGCTTAGTCTCTGAAATGATCTGGCTCAATAAAAAATTAAGTCTTTTTAATGAAAGCTCAATACTAACCAAATACTCCATTCCCTGTGTCTTTATTCATTCATCTGGCATAAAATTAAGAACAAAAGGAACTTATTTGATTAATGACCTCTGCTAATCATTTCAGTAGAACACATGAAGACATTTTTAAATTTTATTTCCCTAACAAATTAAGTTTGTGTTAATCATTAATGTCACTCACATGCAAATTATGCATAAATATTCAGGGTGATCTATATTTTATCAGTAGTAGCAGAAAGCTTGCCAGTCAATGTGGGCTTAAACAAGCAATTAGTGCATAAGTTATTAAACATTTTAAGCAAATGGGCTGTATCAAACCCAATTTAGGAGAGTTCAAAGAAATTTCACAGCATCTTGATTACACAGGTATCTGAACTGCTGAGAATTTCTGCATTCATAAAAGATAAAATATGTTAGTTTTACATATGTTATAATCCTCTTTTCAACCCTAGTCTCTTCACAATCATTTTTGAAAACTATTATCGTAACCTCTGTCTTTGCTGTCATCCCTTTTCTGATGTTTACAGTTTCTGGGGAATTCAAGTAAATAAGAAAGTCCAAGCAGGATCAACTTCTGAACTAGAAGGTATAAAGTGGAATTCTTCAAACCTTCTAATTAAACCAGGGTTATTTCTCTCAGCTGAACCCATAGGACCCAAGGGAGATGGGTGTGTTGCATAGTAGCAGTGTACCAGAATCTCACTTTCTGAGGTTTTATTTTAGGGGTTCCTTAAAGAAAAAAAATAATAAGTAAATGCAAGACACAAAATTTTTATAATAACTTAGAAAATTTTATTTTCAAGAAGTTGCTCATTTGCCAAGATAAAGACTCAGGCTTAGAAATAGCTAATAGTGGAAATTCCTCTAATAGCTAGGATGATCACATAATTTATTATCTCAAAATGGGACACTTTGGAGAATAAAAGGAGTAAGAAATATGTGAGACACTTATTAATTGTAATAATTATTTGCTGGCCTACAAATATATTTAATTTATTGAAAAAAACTGTATGTCTACTAAAAATTAAGGTATTTCTATATTGTACATACATATAAACAAATATATATGTTTATTTTTATGACAGAAAGTAAAGTAAATGTGTTTTCTAAATATTAGAAATGACATTAAGAAAATTAGGTATTTATTTACTTTAAGCAGTTTCTTATTTGTTTGTTTGTTTGTATATGTGTGGGTGAAACTGGAGATTGAATCCAGAGGTGTTCTACAACTGAGAAATACCCCAGGACCTATTTTATTTGTTATTATGAAACAGGGTCTTATTAAGTAAGTGACTGTCCATTGTCCTCAAACCTGTGATCCTCCTGTCTCAGCCTCTCAAGTTCTTGTTTCTTTCTAATACCTATTGTCTATATTTTTATGAAGAAAATATTTTAAAATAATCATATTTTTAGTTTTTAAAATTTTCTGATATCTTTCAGTTATATATTATGACTAATACATTGAAATTATTAACAACCCTAATTTACCTTGCTCTGCAGATAATTGTATCTTTATTTATTATTTTTTATTGGTGCATTGTAATCATACATCTTGATGGGGTTCATGGTGGTAGAGTAATATATGCCCTCATTGAGCCCTCCCCCAGTTCCCGCCCTATTCCCTCCACCTCCCCTCCTTCTCCTGCTCAGCACAGTGATTGACTTTGATAAGTTTGTGTATGTACATCATGTCCACTGAGGTGTTTCCCTCTCCCCCCTCACATCTCCCTTATTTAGGTCGCCTTCTACACTCACCTAAAGTGTTTTCCACCTTTGTCTGGAGTCCCTCCTATGTCCCATTTTCTCCCTAGCTTCCACGTATTAGAGAGAACATCTGACCTCTCACTTTTTGTGACTGACTAATCTCACTTAACATAATGTTCTCAAGTTCTATCCATTTCCCTGCAAATGACATAATTTTGTTTATGACTGAGTAAAATTACATGTGTACATATCCCATAGTTTTGTAATCCATTCATCTGTTGATGGACATCTCGGCTGGTTCCATAGTTTGACAATTGTGAATTATGCAGCTATTAATATAGATATGAATGCTTTACTCTGGTAGTTTGGTTTCCATTCCCAGGAGTGGTATAGCTGGGTCATATGGTAGGTTCATTCCCATTCTTGCTCCACACCATTTTCCAAAGTAGTTGCACTAGTTTGCAATCCCACCAACAGTGTATCAGAGTTCCTACTTCTCCACATCCTCCCCAGCATTCGTTGTTTTTTGTGTTTTTAATGATTGTCATTCTAATCGGGGTTAGGTGAAATCTCAGGGTAGTTTTGATTTGCATCTCTTTGATAATGATGTTGAAAATTTTTCATACATTTATTGGTCATTTATATTTCTTCTTTTGTGAAGTGTCTATTTAGTTCACTTGCCCATTTTTTGATTGTGTTGTTTTTTTGGTGGTGAGTGTCTTGAGTTCTCTGTATATTCTAAATGTTAGTCCTCTATCAGAGGAGTAGTTGGCAAAAATCTTATCCCATTGTGTCGGCTCTCTGTTGAGGTTCTTGATAGTTTCCTTTGCAGCACAAAAGCTCTTCAGTTTAATGCAATTACATGTATTGATCCTCATTTTAATTTCTTGTGCCTTTAGTGTCTTGTTGAGGAAGTTTTACCAGTGCCTATATGTTGAAGTGTTGGTCCTATGCCCTCTTCAAATAGCTGCAAGGTTTCTGGTCTAATTTCCAGATCTTTGATCCATCTTGACTCTTTTGCAGGGTGAGAGTGTGGGGTTTATTTCTATTTTTCAGCACGTGGATAACCAGTTTTGCCAAGATCATTTGTTGAAGAGGCTATCTTTTTTCCAGTGTATGTTTTTGGCCCCTTTGTCAAAATACAATTGGCTGTAGGTGTATGGGTTTGTTTTGGAGTCTTCTATTCTGCTCCATTGGTCTATGTGTCTGCTTTTGTGCCAATACCATGCTGATTTTATTACTGTGGCTCTGTAGTATAGTTTGAAGTCAGGTATTGTGATGCCTCCTGCATGGTTCTTGTTGATGAGAACTACTTTGGCTATACTGGTTTTTTTGTTGTTCCAAATGAATTTAAAGACTGATTTTTCTATGTCTATGAGGAATGACCTTGGTAATTTAATGGGCATTGTATTGAATCTGTAGATCACTTTTGGAAGAATGGCCATTTTGATGATATTTATTCTGCTTATCCAAGAGCATGGGAGGTTCTTCCATCTTCTAAGATCTTCAATTTCTTTTTTCAGTATTTTATAATTTTCCTTGTAGAGGTCTTTTACCTCTTTGGTTAGGTTTATTCCTAATTATTTTATTGTTTTGTGGGTTACTGTAAGTGGAAATGTTTTCTGGGTTTCTTTTTCAGTGGATTTATGGTTGGCATACAGAAAATCTTCTGATTTTTTAAGATTGATTTTGTATCCAGACACTTTGCTGAATTTGTTGATCAATTCTAAAGCCTTTTGGTTGAGTTTGCTGGATCTTCTAAATATAATATCATGTCATCTGCTGATAGAGATGGTTTCATTTCTTCTTTTCCAATTTGTATTCCTTTGATTTCCTTGTCTTATTGCTCTGTCTATAGTCTTAAGTACTATATTGAAAAGGAGTGGTGATAGTGGACATCCTTCTCTTGTTCCTGTTTTTAAGGGGAACTCATAGTTTTTCCCCATTCAGTATGATGTTGGCTGTGGGCCTATTATATATTGCCTTTATGATGTTGTGATATGATCCTTCTATTCCAATTCTTTGCAGTGTTTTTAGCATGAATGTGTGTTGGATTTTGTTGAATGCTTTTCAGCATCTATTGAAATGATCATGTGATTTTTGTCCTTAGTTCTGTTTATGTGGTGAATTACATGGATTGTTTTTCATATGTTGACCCAGCCTTGCATCCCTGAGATGAATCCTACTTGGTCTTGGTGTATAATATTCTTGTGTGGTTTTGAATGCATGTTGCTAGTATTTTGTTTAGAAGTTTTGCATCTAAGTTCATCAACAATAAATAAGAAAATATTTTCTCTGTAGGTGTTTGGGTACCTTATATACTTTGAGCAACTCTGAAAAATATTCTCAACTCTAATCCCTATTACAAAGACATACATATTTTAGCCCAAACATTTTTATTAAGATATTTTTGCTAGGGCCGGGTGTATGGTACATACCTGTAACTCCAGTACTTAGGAGGCTGAGACAGGAGCATCTCAGATTCAAGGTCAGTCTCATCAAATTATACAGAACCTCAGCAAGTTAGTGAGACCCTAATTAAAAATAAAAATTTTTAAAAAATAGGGCTGGGGATATAGCTCAAAGTAGAACACCCCTGGATTTAATTCCCAGTACCACACACACACAAAATTTCTAACTAATTTTGAACATAAAGAAAATAAAATTCATGACTTGTTTATAAAAAATTAATAAGATTGTAGGAAATTTTTAGGATAATTAAGTCATTATTTGACAGCTCAAATCTTTCTAAAAGCTGATAGACAATAAGCAGCAAACAGAATTCATACCTCAATGTTGGAAAAAAGATTTTTTCCAACTTCAGTCTTGATTCAAAATTTTCATAGTTTAATTACTTTTAATGTGTATATATACAAATATAAAATTTGTTGGTGATAGTTTCTATTTTGACTTATAAAAACTATTATTTCGTATTGTTTGGATCTGAAATGAAGTGTGTTTACTACAACAACTTGTGAACCTTAATTAAATTTCTGAACTTAAGAAAACTCTCTTTACTATAACATCAAAAAAATTTTTATATGAGCACCAAAAAATAAACAATTGAATCCTCAATGCTTAATTTCTAATTTGATTTTACACTAATGTCATATGTTTAATGTTCAACTGGAATAACTTCCAACACAACTCTGGTTCCATAAATTAGATTTAAAAACAATGAATTATTATGGAGATGAATTAATTTTGTATTGGAAGCTTCTGATGACATTGTTTTCAAACTAGCATCATTTATTCAAAATGTTTTCTTCTGATAATGTAGTCAGTTTTTTGTGATAATGTCTTTACCTAGTTGTACAAAAACCACTTGAGGTGAAAACAGAGCAAAACTAATTTAGAGAAACAGTTATTTGATACAGTGAACAATGCAGGCTTCCCAGAGTGATCTGTAAACATACCTGCTACAGCTGCTTCTGTTAAATTATCCTCTTCACAGATTATTTCTTCAATAACTATTAATGGTGGAAATACATGTTGCTGCATTATTAAGAGCTTTTGTTTTCTGGTTTTCATGTGGTCAGTGACAGCACTGTGCCTCCCATGGATGACTGTAAATTCAATAAACATTCTGGGCTAGTTACTAAGTTATGATTGACTTATAAGAAGCAGAAAGTTATTAATTTTTATGCATAGAGTTTTGTTTTTAGCACATTACCACCAGTAGTTTAGAGCAAAAAAAATTTTAAATATCGGTAAATAATAAACATAGTTTTAAGAGAGTATTATATGACAGATGACAGAAACACCTTAGGAGGCCTTTTGGATTTCTCTCTACATGAACTTTGGTGGGAATGCTTGTTATCTATCAGTTGCATGTATTTTAGATACAGTGAACTTGCAATTATCCACATGTTCCATGTCCACCAATCCCATAACTGAAAGCATGACAGGGCTTGGTATCTCCCTGCCACCACATGTGCCACAGCCTTCAGCTCTTTCACCAAAGTCAAATAATTTTCTTACTGCCATTCAAAACGAGGAGGTATTCTCTCAACCATGTTTGTCCCAAACCACCACACATGTGCTTCATGTTGTCCATGAAATGGGTGTTAGTCATTATTCTTGAAAATAGTCAGCAAATGAGAAAGGAGTTATTTCCAGCCATATTTTGGATTTAACTACATGACTTGCATATGCAATGGAAACCCTAAAGAGCTTGGTCATGGCAAAACTGTGGAAGTAAAAATTATAGATCTCTCATAACTATTCTTGATCATCTTAATGTGATTGTTGATTTATTAAAAATGAAAAATTTCAAAAAAACCTAAATTTAATGGAATGGCAGAACAAGAGCATGAACTGATCTCCCTATGAATAGTCATGGTACCATGTTTCCAGTAAGTAACCACAGCGTGGCAGAAGCATGCCTGGCCTCTTTCTAACAACCCATCATGTTGGAGCAGAGATTTGGAGAAAAATATGCTATAATACATCAAGCAAACACCCAAAGCAGCATGTTATTTGATATGGGTTATCATTCCCCATAGTTTACATTCTATATGTGGGTTTGAACTTATGTGCACATAAAAAGTCAACAAGATCTTATACCCCATTTTAACAATGATAAAATTGAAAAGAGCTATAAATTTAATTATCAGTTATAAGTGTAATTACCAAAACTGCAATTATCCAAGTAACATTGATAATTATCCAAGTCTGATTATGAAAACTCTGCTTGATATCTAAGAACGATTATTGTGTAAAGTTCTTCATCAATATCTTTATTACAAGTATCTGCCATTATCAAGCATTTCTTCTAGTTATAAATGTTAATTCCTTTTAGTTTTATAAGTTCTTTGATGAATAGATGGAAATTTCATTTATTCTTAAATCATATATCACACCATCTTCTTAGCATGTAACATGCAAAAAATATTGTTTGGACTGGATAGAGAACATTTCAGATACTTGTTAATTTCCAGTTGTGTGAAGAAAAGTCTGATTTGTTGAAGAAAGAGAACAGAGAGTACTCAACACAGGAGTAAGGGTTTATAATAATTTTTCACAGTAGAAATAGAAACCCAATACAAAGCAAAGGGGCAGTAATGAGAGCTCAGTAATAACTAGTGCACAGAGGACATCAGGGAAAAAAGTCAAGGGTGTCTCACACAGCTGGGTGCAGTGGCACATGCCTGTAATCCTGGTACCTGTGAGGCTGAGAAAGGATGATCACATGTTGAGGCCAGCCTCAGCAAATTAGCAAAACCCTCAACAACTTAGCAGGACCCTGTTTCAAAAATAAAAAATAAAAAGAGATGGGGGTGTAGCTTGTAGGTAGAATGTCCCTGGGGGTTCAATCCCCAGTACCAAAAACAAACAAGAGAATATCACAGTATGTGGCGGTTAATATATCCATTATGACCTGAGAAAATATAGTGGGAATAAAATCAATGTCATAAAAATTTGAAATAATATGTTTTGACTTTTTTATATTCCAGAAAGTGGGCTGGACTTCAACATTGGCTTTAACCTTGAAAACAATCTTGCAAGCTATGTATTCCAACTTTTTACATGAAACGACTGAGACACTTAACTTGCTCAAGGTTAGTATTGGTAGGACTGACATTTGGACACAAATGTATCTGATTTTCCCACCTGTGCTCCTTCAATTGTTAGTCCTACATTTGGAGGAGATCAAATTACAAGCTTTAAGGAGAAGCTGAAGATATAAATGGAGTGAGTTTCAACTGATGAGCTCAAAGTACTTATTCTTTAAAGAAAAAGCATGTGATGATTCCTTATATCAGGTTTTATTGGGCATGGCACTACTGACATTTGGGGTTGGGTAAGTCTTTCTTAGTGGGAGAATGTTCTGTGTGTTGTAGAAGGCTTAGCAACATCCCTGGTCTCTGCCCACGCAATGCCAGCAGGACTTTCTCCAAACAGTTTTGTGATACCCTGGAATTTCTTCACACACTTATAAATGTCCCCTGGGAGACACAATGGCCCTCAGTTAATAAACGATGTTTTAAATATATTGGGTACTCAAGAAAAATGTTTTATTTTTCTTTTTTTCCCTCTTTGAAAGTGAAGATGAAGATGTGTAGGGAGACCTATGTGTGCTTATTGATAAGGAAAGAAAGATTTATTAGAGAGGGACTAATTAAAAATATATGTAAGGTAAATGAGGCTCAGCAAAGCAAGATCCTGTGATGCCCAGTATAATACAAGACCAAGAGCATAGTCCAGCCACAGAAAAATTTGTGATTCAGGAGCCAAATTTCTTAGTCTGAGCATAGCAATGGTTTCTGTGCTGTATTTCCCCAAAATATCTTTTGTAACAAAAGTATATGTTTTCAAGACTGATCCTCAAAAGGAAAGCTTTTACAGTTTTTTGGAAAACACTACTTATTATCACTCTTTGGGATATTCACAATTCAGAATAACACTTTAAAGATTCTGGGAAATTATACAGCATTCCAGGCTTCTTTATCATGAGATTTTAGTTTTGTATGGCTCTAGTAATATATAGGAGAACATCCAATGAATACAATTTAGGGAAACCTAAGCAAGATTGGCAATTCTATTTTGATTTTTTCAAAATTAGAAAAATAAGCTTCCATTCTTATGGAAGAAGAATATAAGTAGGAATCTCATCTATTTCTATTCTCCAAAAGTACGAAAGATCCATTCTTTTTTCTTTAATGGCCCCAAACCCTTTTATCATTTATAGACGAATCCTTATTCTTTTAGAATTTAGAAACATTTCCCCCCTACTTTTAGTTTACCAACTGAAATCTCAACTTGCAAATTTTAAGGAAAATATGGGAAGGAATGAGACATAAATACTGGCAATGATGTGGGTAAATAGGAACTATTCTACTGTTGGTGGGATTGCAAATTAGTGTAGCCACTATGAACATCAGTGTGGAGATTTCTCAGAAAATTGGGAATGGATTTACCGTATGATCCAGATATACCTCTCCTAAGTATCTTTCCAAAGGGACTGAAGTCATAATATTATAGTAATATATGCATATCCATGTTTACAGTGGCACAATTCACAATAGCCAAATTATGGAACCAAACTAGGTGTCCATCAACAGATGAATGTATTACAAAATTATGGAATATATATACACAATAGAATTCTACTCAGTAATAAATAAGAACAAAATCATGTTATTTGCAGGAAAATGAATGGGCCTGGAAAACATTATGTTAAGTGATATAAGACAGTCACAGAAAGTGAAGGGTCATATGTTTTCTCTCATACGCGGAAGCTAGGGAGTAATTGGGATACCAGAGGGACTTCAGAAAATAGAGGAGAAACCCCAGTGAAGCGAGGAAGGTGATCTAGGGGAAGAAGGTGGGGGAAGGGAGAATCAATGAAGGAATCACTTCCATTGACATTATGTACATATCTGAGAACACCGATGTCAATCTCAATATCCTGTATGGGGAAGAAGGGAGTGGGGAGGGAGCCATGGGAAAACCCACCAAGTGCTGTGTGCATGTATGTCACTATCACTATGAACTACATTATGATGTGAGATATAAAGCACCAATAAAAGTATTATAAAAATGGAGTTTTTCAACTAAATTTAGAAAAAAAGGAAGTGGATCCTGGATGCTTGAAAAGCTAAAACGGCTCAGTCAGACTGACATTCACCTTCAGTTTTAGTAGTGGGAAACTGCACTATGTAAACTTACTTATTTCTTTCTTTAACTGTATTGTATTCTTTCTTTTATATAGCATTTCATTTCCCTCAGCATTACTGAGACATTATTTTGAAAAATCTCTAGCTGAGCACAGCTATATTAAGGGAAATAGAGCCTTAGTTCATTCTTTGTCTGTAAATCCAGGAAGCCAAGGGAAAATAGGGATCTTCCAGAGATACAAGGCTATGAAATGGGTTAGTAATGTTTAACCAGCAGGAAGGAATAAGAACAACAGATATAAAAGGCCCAGCTCAGAGTA